>JABFQM010001732.1:0-18962 GCA_022816865.1 Zelostemma sp. ZL-2020
TGTCCTCTACGTCGTACAGTATTTTAGAATATTATGCCGAGCAAGAGAGGTACAAATGCGGTTATTGCAAAAGCCCCGATACCAATTTCAGTCATGGTAAGTCATTCATTTTCGAAATGTTTATTTCCCCGAAACTGCACATAACCTCAAAACGAGTCCGATAACATTTAGAGAAAAAAACAAAATTCGCCTTGGAAATTTCTTGACAAATCATTACATTGTTTAAGTGAAGGTTCTTGCATTTGAAAAATGTGATTTATGAATGATTTGATGTCGTTGATAAAACTTTGTTGATTTTTTGAGAATTCAAAATAGTTCGAGGAATGAGATTTTTTAAGAATTATTTTACCCAATTGATGCCATACATTGATAAAATTGTATTTCTTGTGTAGGTATGTGGGCGCATTCTCTCACGGTTCAAGATTATCAAAATTTGATCGACCGAGGTTGGAGACGGAGCGGTTGTTATTGTTATAAACCTACGATGAATCAAACGTGTTGCCCTATGTACACTATTAAGTGAGGTTCAATTTTCACTAGAGCATAAAATTACTCCTCCAAAAAATCAACTAATTATACTTTTTTTAGATGCGAAGCTTTAGATTTTCATCTCAGCAAATCTCAAAGAAAGATCTTGAAAAAGATGACGAAGTTCTTAAAAGATGAATTGAAAAAGGACAATGAATCCAAGCCCAAAAAGCCCGAAAATTTGGGTAAAATCTGTACACAAATGGTCAACTCAAAATGCATCTAAAATGTAAAATTCAACGTGATATTTTTCAGGAGCGAGAGGCATGGAACCTTTAGTTTGTCCTCAGCGTTTCAAGTTACTGCAGGACCAGAGCTCGGAAGTCAAAACTGTGGACATTGAATTCGAGTCCAGTAAAAAGTCAGACGTTAAAACCAAACCGAAAGATTCAACCAAAGCTACTAGAGAAAAAGATACTTCGTCGTCCAGTCAAGTTCTTCGAGAAAGTCGAGAGAAAGCTAACGACTCGGAAAACTCGCTATTCAAAAAAGCGAGATTATTGCGCATCGAAAGAAAAAAGAACAAATTGTTAGCTCAGGGTAAAACGCGGGAAGAAATTGAAGCGATGTTCGAAGAGCATCGCAAAAAAAATAGTGGCAAGACTTTAGAAGATTATTTCGATGAAATTTCTATGGAATCTTCGAGATTGCAAGTAATTATCGTTTTCTCAAAACTGAAAAAGTATTTGTTGCAGTAACTGAATTGCAGTTCATAATTGTGTTCTTTTTTACAGAACAAAATAGTACGAGTGATGTCAGACGAGTTTCTGAGCACGCTCAATGAGTCTTCGAGCCTCTACGAAAAGTATCAAATGTCGGTGCATGAGAGCACCGCGAGCGAATGTGATCCGAAAACTTTTTTCAATTTTCTCGTTAGAAGTCCGCTTCAGGTACAAAGCTTGAAATTCAAAGAAATGCATTCTGTAAACTAAACCCTTACTTGTTCAAAACAGTGGTCGTCCGAGAAAAACCTACCAAAAGGATACGGATCTTTTCACGATCAATATTGGCTGGATGGTAAATTGATCGCTATCGCGGTCATCGATATCCTGCCAACGTGCATTTCAAGCGTATACTTTTTCTACGACCCGGCGTACTCGTCACTTTCGTTAGGTACATTTAGGTCAGTAATTGAAATCACAATTCCACGAGACTTCAAGAAACGACTTTTTTAACTCGCTTTATCAAATTTTCAGCTCCTTGCGAGAAATGTACTTGACAAGGCAATTCAGCAAAGTTGTACCAAATCTAAAGTTCTATTACATGGGCTTTTACATTCACACCTGTCCCAAAATGCAATACAAAGCGCACATGAAGCCATCGAAATTACTGTGCCCGGAAACCTACGATTGGTGCGACATAGAAAAGTGCGTGTTAAAACTGGACAAGAGAAAGTACAGCAGGCTAAACGAGGATATTGATGCCGTTGATCCGAATGGTTTCGTCGATATTCAGCAGGTTGAATATTGTTTATTTGAAATGCGAACATTTGCAGAATATTTTATTGTATTTTGGGCATTTCAGGTGTTGGTATTGTACAGGAGACGAACAATGTCGTACAGGGTTTACAAGGAACGAGCGAGTGCGGAAGACGAAGACGAAGTGAAGGAGTACGCGACTTTTGTTGGGAATGAATGCGCTCAAAGAATGTTGCTTTATCGAGACTGAAATTGTACACTGATTAGTTTAACTTATTCTATACATTTATTTATCACTTAAAGTTAACTTCAGAAATGTTCAACTTGGTTTTGGAAGCTTTGCAATAGAAAGAAAATATTGTAATATCAATTTTACAAATGCGGTAAAAGCCTGGTGTAACTGTGTAATTTAATAATACTTTTTGGCGATTAAAGATTCAACTGTCACAATAGAAATTATAAAAAATACAAACAAATTGAATGACTTCTTTTTCCCGAAAACAAATTTCCGATTTTAAAATTCCCGCGCGAATATTTCGGGGGAGCAGAGGGCAGCACTTTCGATCACTTGTCAAATTCCATTGATGATGATTCACCGCGCCGTGTCGAGATCGTGATTTGACGTGATGATTTGTGAATTCGATGTCAATAACATTCTAGCGAAACAGGGTGGCTTTTGAATTTCCTTGTTAAATTGTCAGGATTTCCAAATCGTCAAGTGAGATAGAATGTTCTGGCCTTCGGCTAATTTCGAGAAGTTGCTCGGTGAGTAAATTGCAATCCTTCAAATCTCACTCTTCGCAGATCGTAACTTTCATTCGTGTTGTCAATAAATTTTCTGATTACGCAGAAAAGGCCACCAGTCCTTTCCATCTTGAGCCCGATTGGCCCACAATACTTCAAATTTGTGACCTCATACGACAAGGCGATGCACAGTCAGTATCGTTTGACATTCTTTCCGCATGATTTTATCGAATTTCGCTTCGTTTTCTCTTTCGTCCATGAAACAGTCCATCGAGCTCAAAGTCATAAACTTTTGCTTGTCACGAAAACCTCGGAATACTTTTTTCGAAATTTGAAAAATTCTGCAGTTAATAAAAAGCATAAATTATATAGAAAACATTAAAATACTGTTTTTATGATTTTCAGGCCCAAAAACGCTCTTGTTGCAATAAAGAAAAAATTAACTCACAGTAACCCCCACGTCGCTTTGTACAGTTTACTGGTGAGTTTCTCAAAATATTTAAATTAGCGAAATGTTCTGAAATAATTAATCATTGAATTTCTCAGGTTTTAGAATCTTGCGTCAAAAACTGCGGTGACTTGATTCACGATGAAATTGGGACCAAGCAATTTATGGAACAGCTGAGAGAGCTGATAAAAACATCCCAGCACGAAACTGTGAGGAACAAGATCCTAGAACTCATTCAAGTTTGGGCTTTTGCATTTAGAAATAGTCCAAAGTACAGAGCAGTTCAGGTACGGAGAAAAGATTGAAAGTACACACTTTCGACATTATATTAACTCCACGTTTCTATAGGACACCGTGAATATTATGAAAATTGAGGGATACGACTTTCCGGCCTTGAAAGAAAGCGACGCAATGTTCAGTGCAGATACAGCTCCGGAATGGAAGGACGGGGACTCGTGCAATCGCTGCCGCATTCAATTTGGAATCCTTCAGCGCAAGCACCATTGCAGAAACTGCGGCGACGTTTTTTGCGCTCAATGTTCCAATAAGTTTGGTCCGATACCGAAGTTTGGTATCGAGAAAGAAGTCCGGCAATGCGAAGCTTGTCACGAGAAAATCAATAAGTATGATTATCTCACGCTTCATTTTCATCCAGTGGATTAACTTGTTGTTAATTCAACTTTTTTCAGAGCTCTTCCGCCTCTTAACAAAGAAACGGATCTTCCTGCTGAATATCTCAGTAGTTCTTTGGCTCAGCAACAACAAGTACACGTCATTTTTTAATCGAAGCGAATAATCAACGAAAACTATTAATATAAAAATTGTAAATACAGGTGCCGCCTCGTAAAACAGCGGAAGAAATTCAAGAAGAGGAAGAGTTGCAATTGGCGCTCGCATTGAGCAAAAGCGAAGCAGAGCAGAAGGAAAAGGATAAAAAACGCCCTGGTGGTATTCTGAAGTCTGCCATTGTTTCCTCCCCGAGAAGATACTCGCCGCCCTTGTCATCTCCCGTATGATCTTCGCTCACTTTACAGATATTTAATTGATTGTAAAACCATTTCTTACGTATACAAAATCTCATTAGGAACCTAGTCTGTCAAAGTTGAAGGAGAAGGATCCCGTTGACCCAGAACTGGCAAAGTATCTGAACCGTCAATACTGGGAGCAAAGGCAAAACACGACCGAGGATCACACGACGCGCATCAATGTTACCAGCCCTTCGGCGCCCAACATTAGCAGCCCCATGCCCCAAAAATTAATCATGGTGAAGCATCAGAATGGCGAGGTCAACAACGAGATTGAGAATTTTGTCGGGGAACTGCGTTCGCAAGTCGAAATCTTCGTGAACCGTATGAAAAGCAATTCGTCTCGAGGAAGGTCCATTGCCATTGACAGTTCCGTGCAATCGCTTTTTATGACCGTCACTGATATGCACTCCAAGTACGATTTCTTTCGACTTCAAAGTATCGAATTTTGTAAACAAACTTGTCTAACGAAAATAATTTTTCAGATTGTTGCGGTACATTCAGGAACAGGATGATAAGAGAGTGTATTACGAAGGACTACAGGATAAACTCGTACAGATAAAGGACGCCAGAGCAGCTTTGGACGCGCTGCGCGAAGAACACAGGGAAAAAGTGCGCAGGCAAGCGGAGGAAGCTGAACGTCAACAGCAGCTTCAAATGGCGCACAAGTTGGAGATCATGAGAAAGAAAAAGCAGGAATATTTGCAGTATCAACGTCAGTTAGCGTTGCAAAGAATCCAGGAGCAGGAACGGGAGATGCAGATGCGACAGGAGCAGCAAAAACAGCAATATTTTATGGGCAAGTTTTCTGTAACAGAAAACGACGTCGCTAAACATTCCAAATTGAAGGAGGAGGACCCGGTTGACCCAGAACTTCCAAAGTATTTGAACCAGCAATGCTGGGAGCAACGACAAACCACGACTGTAGATCACACTCCAAAAGCGTGCGTGCTCTTTATTTGCGAAGCCATTTTTTCGTTTTTGAAGATCCTTTATAAGTCGGTTTTTGATTTTAGGTTGCAGTTTGTGACGGAGACCATTAAGGACGTTAAGGATAAATATGAGGAACCGGAAACAACGATCAGTAATGGTACATTTATTTCAAATCGCTCTCTGCAGTTCGAGGATGTTCGTTTGAAATGATTACAAATGTGGAAATTGAAGAACTAATTAACAATGTTACAGTTGCCAGTAGTGCGGGAAAAAGGATGTACTTGGAGGATTTGTCGACGGATATAGCAACCGAAATCTCGACTCATCTTGTGCAGCGCCTGGCACTTCTATCGGCGCCACAGAGTGAGGAATTAGATAGTTTTTGCATAATAGTGAAACAGAAGCTGCTTAAAATGACATCTAAAAATAGAAATAATGCCATGTTCAATATTCATCGATTACTGTACAAAGCGGAAAGCTCCGAATAATTAAATTTGTGATATTTAAGTATAACAATATGTTCAAAAAATTAAAACTCTGTAAAGCCATGAATTCTCTTAATTTCTTTACATTAAACTCATGTTTTTTTAAATTATTGTTATCCAAAATTATCAAGATTTTAGTAGCTTAAAGTAAACGAGAGTTTAGTGTACTTAAAAATTTTGCATAATTTTTGGTATTGTGATGTGAATAATAAAATAATTTATTATCGTACGAATAATACAAAATTAATTTTGATTCCATTTTCAAGTGTTTTCGATGTTTAATTTGTTTCGATTTTAGCCTGACATTTGCTTTCCTTTTATAATGGATTGAACAAAGACGCGAGATCGTAATTTCAAGTGCGAAGATAAAGACGAACGGACGTAACTCGCTTTTTACAAGTTCCGCGGGGATCCGTGATACGAGCTACGAGCTTGAACAAAAAGATTCCCGAGTCGATAATTTGCGAAGTTGGAGAAAAACCTATTAACTCAAAGATTTCGTGAATAAACGTAAGGGACGTTTAATTGTTGTCGACTCGGGAATGTAGGGCCACGTAAAAAGACTTTCATCGTTGCCAGATCGCGCCGTTTCAACTTTCGCGTAGTAAAATTAGTTTTCGTGAAATAATTGCGATTATGTCCTCGACGTCGTACAGTATTGTAGAATATTATGCCGAGCAAGAGAGGTACAAATGCGGTTATTGCAAAAGCCCCGATACCAATTTCAGTCATGGTAAGTCATTCATTTTCGAAATGTTTATTTCCCCGAAACTGCACATAACCTCAAAACGAGTCCGACAACATTTAGAGAAAAAACAAAATTCGTCTTGAAAATATTAGGGATAAATATAGTTGCGGAACCCCCAATAGTTGAATTTCATATCGGTCACAACTGAAAGTTGCAATTTTATTCATGGACCATTTCAGAAGAAAATAAATCGAATCGGCGAATTCCCGGCGATCTTCGATGTTATTTGAATTTGACTTTGTACATTTTAATAAAATATGCATCATCTTCAATTTTTAATTGTTTTGTTCAGCTTCGTCATTTAATAGGATAAAGGAAGTACTAAATTTAGATGTTGCTCAAAGTTTACCCTCAAGAGAAACACTAACGTTACGGAACATTAATGGATCTTTGAGAAAAGTGTACCGAGTAACGTAGCATTAATGTTTGTCAATACTCTAAAACGTAAATTCCGCATTGATGTTATTTGCAATAAATTTACAGAATTACTGTCTGATAAAGACATTTTTGCAAAAAAATGTTACGATGAATAATTTATTCATTTATGCCAAGCTCCGGAATTGTTCGTTAAAAAGTCAAGAAGGAAATCAAATATTTTAGATTTAATTTTCACTTTTTCACATTGTTCCGCACTCTGCGTTGTCTACGAGCAATGTTAACATGCACAAGGACTTTGCGGAATTGAGCATTGATTCCTTGATTTCTGCTTGCAAATTGCTGTTGTTTGAGAGCATAGAAAACATCAGAGTCTCTCTCTGATCATTCTACAACGCATGAAAGGTCAAAGTTAATCTACTGCTTCCCTTTATACTCGTGAAAAGACTTATTTCTACTACTTCTCTTTTATTTCAGTTTGTACTTTGTAATATTTGTCAGAAATGTTTAAAGAAGTTCTTTGCGAATGTTACTTTCCTTTGAAAAATAGTAAACTCCACTCGTTTTCAAGAAAAATAACTACAGGAACCGAATTTCTAAACTGCTACGATATAGGAACGATAAAGTTCTCTATAATTTCTTCATGGTTTTCTGCCAACTCCAACGCGCGCGATAAAGGCAGAGAAAATTTTCCAACAACCTGAAAACTACGATGACTTACATTTCGTAGCGAGAAACTTGATCCCAGTTATTTGTAATGTTTTCAAAGTTTAATACCTTGGAACTTTGTTTTCTGCTCTCGATTTATTTGGGATTGTTATGAACAACGGTTGATTTTTGTTTACGCAATGGAATATTGTTAACGCTGCTCGAATTTTTGGGCGCTTTTGAGAGAACGAGTTCGGACTACGTACGGTGCAACAATAATGAATCATATTGCACGTACGGCAATGTACAATGCAAAAAATGGAAGATTTAAAAGAAAGAGTCCGGACACGAGAGGCCAATAGCTCCGACTTTGTTCCTATATAACATCGCCGTGAGTGCTGGCAGATGTATCTTGGCACGAAACCAAAACTCTAATGTTATCCAGTAACAAGGGGTGGAAAATCGAGCAGAAAGAACAGAAATATCATGAAATTATCGTTACTGAAGGATTTACTATTCTTTAGGAAGAGGCGCCAGACAATAACCAAAAGGCGAACATCGTCAGAAATCGCCAATGTGATGCATTTTTTATTGCGAATCAATATCGAGCTCAAACAATCGTTCATTGAAATAAAATTTTCCAATTTATTGGTTCTTCTCCTGAAATCATCGCTGGCGTGTACATTGTTAATGAACTCGATCGTTTTCTTTGCTTTCTTTCGCAGCGTTATTCGAAGCGTTGGCACGAGAAAGCTTCGAAGCTTGATTCCTCGGGAAAAAGTCTGTCGAAAAAGTCGCGTCTAAATATGTCGGTAGTTTTTCTCGAAACTTGGAATTTGTTTTTCCCGAAAGCTTCGGAATCAAATAGCAGTTTCGAACTAGTTCGTTGGAGAGTTTCTGGGTCGTGCAGCGTTTTCTGGGTCAAGCTTAACATTTTATTACACTGATAAACATATAAAATAACATATAAAATCCCGGTAATTTTTGTAAGAACACGGAAAATATTGCACAAACACAGTTGGCCGTTCTTATCAGCGTTGTTATGCAACGGTGTTTGCCCGAGTAACAAAGTACGTCGCGATTACAAAAAATTAAATTCTTTTTGCGGCGGTTTTGAAGGGACAAAAATGTCTGATTACATATTGTGCACAATCTTATGCATACAATCGTGTCCTTTCGAATTCAGACGTCCGGCATACAGAAGAAATAGTGTAAACAAAAGTCGCGCGTTTCACGGGCTCGAAACGTTCCGACAAAAAGACCATTAGAAATTCCATTAATGCTCTTGCATTCGGAACTCTTGAGACTTTAATTATCCCGAGGCTACTGGCCTCAGCCGCGCCGGATGAAACCGAAGAGAACACTGAATTAAGCAAGACTCAATAAAATGATCGTCAAGAATTAAAGGATTTCACAGCCATAAGTGCTTTTTCATTGGAGAGTTTATACAGTAATCAGAATCACGTTAAAATTCGGCTTCTGCGTAGAGATTGGAGGAATTAAAATCTCCTAAAATGTTATTCGTTTCAAAATGTTCTCCACTGGAATGATAGCGAAACTTTGAAGAGGAAAGATAAAGCTGACTTCGAGGGAAACATGAAAATGGGAAATATCCCGAGCTCTGAACAAGAGTCCTTTTTATCTCGAGTGATGACTGCGGTAACGGAAATCATTTGAAAAATTTCCGTTTATCGAGATGTTTCATTTCCTTCAAGAATCTTAATTTGTGAAAATCGATTTCGTATGCGCTGTTGTGCAGCTTGATTCTCGAAGAGAAATAAACTTTATCGTCCATGGAATTACTTCTGAAATGACGCTGCAAACTGAGGAATCGAAAAATTATATTAACTATTCGCTGTTTCTTCGCGAGCTTTGGACCGTATCATATTTAAGATTACCCTAATCACTTGGCACGGCACTGGGCGGGAAAAATAACACGATATCACGGAAAACAGGGCATGTGTTTTTATTAGAATCTGACGTTAGGCAACTTGACTTTAAAATGGACGTTGAACATGAACATTTTGTTTCGAAATAGGGAAAAAGCGTATTAATTTTATACGATGCCAGATCGGTCACGCCCATTTCAGATGAATACGTAAAAAATGGAGGAGTTGCATCCAATTTCGAACTACGTAAGGTACAAATTTGGGACCTTGCGATATGTTTCTGTGTGATGTAAAATTTTATCATTCGGAAAATTGCTTTCCTCGATGATCTCATCAGGATAAAAAAGTCATTACGAGGTGAAATAACTTTAAATTCTCACGAAAATACTTTTCATTTTGGAATTCAAGGAACAAACGTTTCGGAATTCGCGTAAAGCGACGACAATGCAAATTATTCGTTGAAGTACGTAATACACTTTTATACGTTTTCTCCATTTCCTCTCTGAAATCTGTTCTTCGATTAAAAGAACTATGCGAATTGGAGCGTGTTTTACAACACATAGCCGTTTTCAGGATTGTCTATGGGGCACCTTCATCGACCTCAAACAATCGCATTATGTACGAGAGCGCCCAGCTTCCAATTGACTGTTAGTTAATGGACAAAAATAAATTAATTCGCAATCGAAAAGTGATCGAATGTTTCTACGCATTTTCCGTTAATTCGCCCGCAAATGCGATAACACGCGACGGGCTATAGGATTTTAAAAAACCTCGGAAAGTTCGATTTCACGTCAATTAGTTTCGTGACGAATGCAAAGCTTTACACAAAATCAATGGAATGAGCGCGAAGTCTGGTGCCTTGGGATCAATCGCGAAATCGAATTTAAACTAACAATTTTCCCTCTTTCTTTCGCAAGCTTCCATTTCGAAGCAGATTAGTGTCAACCGTAGGAGGTCACTGGCCAAGCTACTACACTAAAACATTTATTTCACAAAACGACACTGCAGTTTGGCCAGACTTTGCAGATTTTCCGTTCCGCAGTTGTAAGCATTGAACAGTTTATTTCGTGATGATAGAAACTCGTTTTCATAATCAATATTCAGCCAGACGTTAAAAAGAGTTGTTTAATTGTTTTGCGTGACGAACGATGAAAAAACGTCTGTGATTTTAAATATAATGAGTACGAGCAATAACGATTTTGTAATCGAATAAGAATTCATTTTCTGCTCGGAATCCATGCAAATTTTACGGATTACACCGCTTTTATTGTTTCAAAATCGATGCAGAGTAGAAGAGGATTGTCAGTCCTGTTTATCTTACCGTTCGGTCCTAAATAAATGTTTTGATTGTCTGAATTATGGAGATTACAATTCGAATGAACGAGAGGATTCATAAATCGTAAAATATTGATCACTCGCTTTGTTTTTCAGCCAAAGGCAATTACGAAATGGAACATCTGATTGATATTATTTCTGCATGGCAAGTGTCAAATTTACTCGATTTCATTATTCAATTCATCGTTAATTAAAGTCATTAATATTATTCGTGGAAATTTGATTAATCGAGTTACGCTCGAAATCCGGCTCGAGGCACTTTTTTCGTCTTGAATATACATCTCAATTAAGGATCTATTCCATTTGTTCCGAGATAGACTGCACAGCGTCATTCGAGCAGTGTCGTCATCAAAACTCCTCGTGATGCTTTCTTGCCGCAGTTAGTATTTTAGAAATGCTCGAACGAGTCAACCGAACCTCGTTAACGAAATTGTCTTGTCTATACAGTCTCTAGCCTAGTGACGATGCTCATCAAGAGTGGCAGTTTGAACAAGAACCCTCGAAAATGGCGCATAGCGCTATTACGCAATCATATTACTGCACATTTACTCACGTACGACCACCAAATCGCTCCAGTCGTTACTGTTGGAATAGGAACCGCTGCCAAAGAGTCTTCTCGAAGTAACTGAAAGACGACTGAAAGTCAAAAAATCGTTCTCTCGCGTCAACTTTCGTCGGAAAACAAGTACCAACAACGTCGACGAACGTTAGATAGCCATAAATTTGCTTTGATTCGACGGTACTCATTGTTCAAAGAACGTTTTCCCGCATATTAAGTAGAGCTTCCGACGACTACTTTGCAGAAGCCCGAAGGCAAACTTTCGTTTGATGTAACTCGCCGTGTATCTATTTGCCGACTTTAGCTTTGGGCGCTTCAGATATTGGTTCGAGTGTAATTAGACCTCAGCGAAGCTAAACGCTCGACGAATTTGGTTAAACATTAAGAAGCCAAACTTTTTTCTCGAACCCGCAGATTTTATGTCAATAGCTTGTTTTAATTTCCGGTAATTGGATTTTCCTTGTGTAATTAAGCTGATTCCGTCGTCGCTGCGACGATTTTGAGGAGAAATATTTCGACCGTAATTTGCCGAGTTTCATTAGGCTAAAGCCCTTGGGAAAAATGAATTTTAGAACATTAAAAGTCGTCTTTATGGATGAGATTCTTGAATCGTTCTTATGATTTGCATTCGCATGAAGTAATCGTTCTGTGAAATACGACG
Organism: Zelostemma sp. ZL-2020; assembly: GCA_022816865.1. Classification (NCBI taxonomy): domain Eukaryota; kingdom Metazoa; phylum Arthropoda; class Insecta; order Hymenoptera; family Platygastridae; genus Zelostemma; species Zelostemma sp. ZL-2020. The sequence goes on from JABFQM010001732.1 coordinate 11,797, forward strand.
TAATAGATCAGAATTTAACTAAACCGTGATGAATGGGCCATGCAGAGAAGGAACGTGCTAATCCAAGTGAAACAATGTGCTCCGGAAAAAGTAGTTGGAAAGTATTTTGCATGTCCCAAGCCGACGTGTCGCGTGTTTTTGCAAGTTATTCAAAAACTTGCGTTCGCGGTCCACGCGATATTAAATAACGATGTAATGGCGAAATTCAACGACAAAAGCAACCTCGCGGCGTATAAAAGGAAAGTAAACTTTTCAAAGAGTATCACTTGTCTCCGTAGAATCTAAGAGACAACAGCATTATGGACGTAAAGGTTGGTGATCGATAGTTGGTGCGGTTATAAATAATTTACGAGTGGATTAATATACAGTGTTAATGACCAAAATTCCCGTTACACATCGAAGTTGATTGCAAATTCCACTCATTATCTTTGCATGTAATAAACTCGCCGTGTGATGAAAATTTAACATACTGCGTGCCTAATTAATTTATCTTGTAATTAGTTCGTCACACGGAAAAATCAAAGCCCGTTACGACTGTTTACGAAAATCCGAAATTTGCTTCGAGCTATTTTCGTTCGACAGGAATTGCACTGGATACATGTTTGATATCGATATCCGTTGATGTAGCTAGTTTCAGTTTTGGCAATTGTTGTCCTCGTGGGAGTCGACCTCGGGCAAGCTGGACACGCGTACAGTTTTAGCCACTTCCATGGTCCTGTAGTGGGCCCTGGACATGAGGTTGTATTTCAGGACGAACATGGACACCATAAAAAGGACTATTACGCGCATCCCAAGTACCACTTTGCATATGGCGTAGAGGACCACCATACAAAAGATTTCCATGGACAAAAAGAGCATAGAGACGGTATTACTTCACATCTTTCCATTTATTTAATAAGTAGCGCACTTTCTTGTTTTTCCCTGGGATGTAAATTGCGATTCTCGATGCGAGTGAATGAAAAAACATCGATTTCAACGATTTCGATCGAATATGGAATTCTTCCAAATTTCTCTTATGTAAAATATATTTTTATGCTTGATATTTAAAGCAAATGCTCGCGGTTTTTTTTTCGCATTTTTGAAACCACCAGATTAACCAATAATCTGGTGATTTTTATCAGGTGACAAAGTCGTGGGTGAGTACTCGATTAAAGAGCCCGGTGGCAACGTGAGAACTGTCAAATACCATGCAGATCCCCATGGAGGATTTTTCGCCCACGTCATAAACAGCAACGGCAACGATCATTCCGGAGGAACCTATGGTGGACATGGACACGAGCACTATTAATTGTCACGTATGAGAACTTACACAATTTTGTTGGAAAAAATATTGTTACTCGTTATTGTTGTTGTTGACATGAATATATATTTCATATGAAAGTTGCTGCTTTTTTCATTACAAAACGCGCAAGCTCTTTGATACAGATTTGTTTGATAAATTGAAACATGTGTCTTTACACAAATGAGCACGAGTGTAGCAATGCAAATGCTCGAATCTGAAGGGATATTATTGGGTCACGTATCCGGTGGCTCAGGCTCTTATTGCGAAAACACAAATTGGATTTTCCATGAGTATATACGGCTTACATCTCTACTGGAATCGTCCTTCTTATTACATTAGCGTACTAATTCACAGTTCTGGGTAGTTCGTCTCTCGCCCCAAAACGTCTGGCATACCAATTTCGCAAACAATTGAATTAAAATACCTTTCATTAATGAAAGATTGATGGCAATTTCTGGGTACCACGTATCCGATTCATCCCTTTAACAACGTTGGGTATTTTATTGGGTGTATAATTATGAATCCTGCGTTCATTTAGAAACTCAGATAAAAGAATATTCCGCTGGCACGTTATTTCGTAGAACTTACCTTTTAGGAGCGCAAAATAGTATATCAGGGACGACATAAAAATTTTCCCACATCTATCCCGGTTATAATTAGAACGGAGAAGGAAATTAATGCACAAAAAACGCTTCCACATAAATTACCCCTTGGAATGATAAAAAGCCCCACGCTTTTATGAGGTTTCCATTGAAACAAAATTCGCGTTATTTCGGAAAAAATGTTTATCTTTCGTTAAAACACACGCGTATTTCATTCGCGCGAAACGCACACCGCGGAACGATTTGGACGAGACGCTTTTATTGCTCTCGTAAAGGATATCTCGCAGCAGCGAAGACCCCGGCATTACACTGAATTCATATTTTACGACTCCATGTGTTATGTTTGCTTCTGCGTATCGGTGGAACAACAACGTTAACTGCCCGGTGCCGATAAGAAACTTGTTACTTCTTTCACATTTTATTTCGTTCGGAAATTCACGAAAAAATTTATATTCTACTCGTTTGAACACTTGCTTGTTCGTTCAAACAAATTTTTAACGATTCGCACTTTTTCAAATGCATTTTTTCACTTTCAATATGAAGTGCGATTTGTTGAAATTTCACTCCGAATGAGTGCTAATTTAGTGGGACATAAATACATATTTTGAACGCAGAAACAATACTAAAATACTAAAATTGGATGTCATGCCGGATAAAAGATGCATGCATTTCATTTATAAGAAAGAGGCATAAAAATAGCGCTCTCAAAACAGTATATGGAAACTATATCCATCGCTATCAATCTCCCAAATCCATTGACATAAAATTGACGCAGCGTTCATATTTTAAGATAAAAACAAGTAAAAGGAAATTGTTATTTCGAATCTCTTTTCACAGACAGATGCTTTGTTGCTTCTGGCATAAATTACGTGAAAATGTATGTCACTGGAAACAGTTTACTAAGTAATAAACATAAAGATTGAATTCTATTAAAGTTGCGTCGTGGGAAATCGTTAAATCATAATGTCATGAAAGGATTAGTCTTAAAACGCAGTGTCTTGAGCGCGTCGCGATGAATTGAAGGTAATGGGATCAGAATTGCTTTCAGATTATATACGTCGAAAACATACTTAAGAATCCTCTCGATAAAAGTAATTCCTTACCGGAATGGTTGGAATAGATCGAGTCAATAGGTTTAAAATATGGACCGAAGGTTGCAGAGGTCAAACGTTACGTTTTTCTGATAACTTTTATCCGGCGGTTACATTATCACAAATCTCGGCAAATTTTATAGAAAATCAATAAGCACGAGAGTTTACAACGCGGGTGGTAAAAGTTCACTTAACGCAATTTCGGAAGAGTAACGGGGCTTCGAGCTGCGCGAAGTGTGAATTAGTAAAGGAGGAAAGAGTTTCGAGCTTTCCTCGCGGGATAATTTTATCCCTGAATCTTTCTTTCATTACACGCATTAAATTCAATGTATTCAGCGTCGGTATATCTAGTAAAACTCGAGCGTACGTCGTAAACTCGAGGGGTTAACGAATCTTCCATAATTCTCCGGGAAAACGTCGCCGATGGAAAAACATTCGAGTTTCTATGATGGAATTACGGGGACGTTTCTTATTTTATTTTACAAGATCTTATCCGCGGAAAATTGATTTTCAAATTTTCTCCGTCGATTCAAAGTGGATCCGGTCATCGGTAACTACAAGTTCGGAAAGAGACTTTTCATTTTCGTAGTCCCTTTCGGGCTGTAAAATTCACGCGGTGTTTTATGCTTCGAAGATTGTTTCCAGATATTTTCTCTTTTTATGACGAAAATGGTAGAAAGCGAGACAAAAATATAAGAAAGCAATTTTATTTTATGAAACGAGAATGGCGTGAAAAATGTATTTATGAACTTGAGAAAACGATAATGAAATTATCGTTAATCCATAAATAAATTCAGTGATTATTTTCGTTTCCATTCCATTTTCAACTTTTTCTCGATATAATATTGGAGATTTAATGACGCCGACTTTCGAATGACAGTACTGAAATAGACCGGAAAGTCGATTATGCAAATTTGTTTGAAAATGACACCTAGAAATTCGCTGTAATTGATGTCCAACTGCCCTTTTGATGATTTGCATCAGTCGTAACTGACAATTTTGCATAGAATTGCATACACAGTCACACTTTACCTTCACCATTACATCAACACTCGACGATTAATGTCGAAAATCATGTTCGTTTGTAGTTGAATATTTTTATCGATCCGTTGTTCCATGCAGGTCGTGAAAACATCGAGAGTCATCTGAATTTCAAATGTTGCATACGAGAAAGGGAGTTAAAACACAGCGATGATAAATTTTCTAAAAAATATATTTTACATATTTTTACACGTGTTAATATTAAACAATACTCGCGGAGAACGTAAACGTACTGTTTATCATACTTAATACTTTTTTCGCTTTTGATTTGGAGCAAAATCAAATTTGCCGATTTTTTCCAATAGAATTGTATTATCACGCTGAAAAAACATCCTTGATTGTGATTCTTGTCTTTCAGAAAAGTTGAGAAATTCTATGATACAAATATGAATGTAAAATCGAATTTCGATCCGAATTCGTACAAAATTTAGGGATATTAATATAATAGTTTAATTAAATGAAATTTTAATCCGATTTCCATTGAATCGCTATAAAATATTTACCACATTATATTGAAAACATGATTTTCTGTTTACTTGTATCAAAATTGCATGACAGTTGTAATCGAATTTTGCACGATGGTCATTCATTTGCATTATCAACCAAAATTCGATGCTCGAATGAAAACGGATGTAATTCGAATGACTACAGTAATTAATCGCCAATTTTGATTTTGAAGCATCAGATTTTTCCCCGTCGCATTCGTTAATTATTCCCTAATGAAAATAAAATATTACTCGTGTAACTCGAGTTGTATGGCAACCGACTCTAATCTACAATTTTTGCAACAATTTCGCGAATTCCAATTCAACGTTTATCGTTAAAAAAAATTACCGCTTTATTCTTTGCACGTAGAGAAGATCTGATTCCGAGGCTCGAAAAACTGCGTTGCGTAATGTCTAGAATAAATTACAAAATCGACGTCGCGCGGATAATTCATTTGGTGAATCGATGGAAAAATCCTGTTTTGTTTTCCATTCCGTAACTTTTGTACGGACAAGCCATAGTCAATGCGGGCAACAGGGAGCTTCGAACGGACTGACCCGAAAGCGGAGCTGTCCATGTTCCTTCGGAAGAGGACGACCCAGGCTGCGCCGGTGATCTAGAAAAGTTTTTCGTGTTAAAATATAATCCCCGAAACTCCGGAATAACGGAAACCTCGAATTCGGGATCGAATTTTCAGCTCTGAAAGTGACATCTTTCAAATAACTAATAGTAGTCGTTACACGACGAAAAAAAGCTTAATTAAAAACGTATGATTGCGACGCAAAAAAAAGAAAGGATCAAAGTCCGTCATTCTTCGTTATAATTTTCATTATTCCGTTAAATAATCCACGGGCGAAGTCTCTTTGGTCCAGATTTTCATTCACTGTAGATGCAGTAGAAAAATTCCTCTTTCCACTTTGCCATTGTCGCTTTAAATGAAAAAAGATATAAAAAGGGTGTAAGGGTATAAAAAAATTAATCAAAAAATGACGTCGTTTGGACGAAGGAAAATTCTCTGGGAATGGCGATAAATCGAGTTTTTGCCTTGTTCTTTTAAAAGGACAAAAATCAATTTATCAGTAACGGATCGTAAGCCAATAGAGCGCTTTGTTATCTGCTTACGTTTTAAGTGCTGGGGGGCTGAAGAGAGCGAGAGGATTGACCGATGGGGGTTTGAGTAACACAACGTCGACACCGGAGGAAGAAAGCTCGCTCCTCAGCGCCTCTGCGGCACCCTCAACCGCTTTCCGTGAAGCGCTGTAAGCCACTAAACCAGCTCCGACCTTAGTACCGTGGGCAGAGTCCGAATCTCCCAGGAGAATTATGCGACCTGATAAAAAAGAGAGGAACGCCGATAAATCACACCCAAGAAAGTATTAAGCCAAGATTGAAATCAACATTTTCGCATGGTAAAAAAGCGCTCGCGATAAAGCGGAAATTTATATCTCCCTCGCATCTTCGCGTGCATCAAACGATTTTTTCTTCTCGTTACGCTTCGAGAGACGGAAACGCGCGTTAGTTTTTGCACGACGGCTGCTCATTATACCGGCGCCGCGCGTGGCTTTGGAAGAAAAAAAAAAAAACATGTTCAGGAAAAGTGTTACATTTTTTCCAAATGCTTCCCGAAGAATTTTTCATTTCGCGTTCCGCAATCGGGCGAGCTTTTCCGTCTGAAAAGATAATTGTTTGTATTCGCAACGGCGGAGAAAAGGATACCTCTTTTTGCGCGTAAAAGCGGGATGAAAACCCTGGTTGTGCGGAGAGGAGCTACTATGTTCGCACGCAGCATCGACTCCCAATCCGAACTCGGTTGCTTTTCAATGGACCCAGGCAAGGCCAATCCGCCGGTGTACACGATCGCCCACAAACCTGAAATTTTAATGAATCGTTGTAAACGCACTTTTATCACGGAGTACATTTAGTGACCGCGAAAACTTTGGGGGGATTAAAGGATAAGGAAATCGGATGCGTGGTAGGGCAGCGGAGAATGCGAAATCATAATCCAGAATTAGATTTGCTACACGATCAAAGTTCCTGAAGTTCCAATCTGAATGAATTAATTCAAACTAATGCAATTAGTTTCAATGATAAGCTTCATAACTGAATTCCCCTGATTCCAGTGGATATTTCACATTACATATTTCATTGATCGCGAAATCGCTTTAAGAACGAGGCTCGTAAATTATTTGTTACGGGCTGAAGTCGTTTGGGGATTATGCACTGATCGATAGCCCGGAAAATAAAAATGTGAATCATTTTTGTCACGGTCGGGATCCGCTTCCGCTCGCCGCTTTATTTCCTTCTTTAAAATAGGGAAGTGCGTGCGTTTAATTATAGATGCGTGAATTTCATAACAGTCGTTTCATTAGAAATGACGTTTCATTAAATGCTTTATTGCGATAGGGAAACTCGCCGGTTTTATCTATATTAATTTGGGTAATTAATTGTGGTTGAACGTCAAAAAAATACGGATTAAATAGAATGAATGGAAAAAAGTCAGAAATTAAGAAATAATTGAAAATGGATTGAAAATTATTACGATGTATTGAATTTTATAAATTTTTTATGTCAATGAAAATTATATTGAATTTTTTCGCATTATATTGAATTTTTTCGCATTATATTGAATTTTTTCGCATTGTTTTGGCATTTGAACTACATTTT
>JABFQM010001733.1:0-18956 GCA_022816865.1 Zelostemma sp. ZL-2020
TACGCATTTGGGAGTGCTAATGTATCTGGGACCGTCCAATCCCTTCTCTTTATACCGTCTCACATAGTGACATTCAACTGTATTGCTTTAGTATCGACGGCGCACGCTTGTTGCTGCTGCTGCTGTTGTTGTTGCTGCTGTTGCACTTGTTGTTGTTGCACTTGCTGCTGAACTTGTTGTTGTACTTGCTGTACTTGTTGCTGCACCTGCTGCTGAATCGCTTGCAATTGTATGGTTTTCGTGTCGACGGTACACGCCTGCTGCTGTGGATTCTGCTGTTGCTGTTGCTGCACCTGTTGCTGCACCTGCTGCTGAATCGTCTGCAACTGTATGGTTTTCGTGTCGACAGTACACGCCTGTTGCTGCGGATTTTGTTGCTGCTGCTGCTGTTGCACCTGTTGCTGTTGCTGAGCCTGCTGCTGAGCTTGTTGCTGCTGTTGAGCTTGCTGCGCGGCGGCTTGAGCTGCCTGTCGTTGCTGCTGGCGCAATATGCTCGGCGGCGGGTCCATGTGCTGGCGCTGATGCAACAGCAGGTGATTCTTCTGGAAAAATGCTTTGCCGCACTTGTCACAAACGTGCGATCGTATGTGACAGCTGCCGTCCGAATGACGTCGCTGATGCTGCGACAATCCGTGCTTCTGGGCAAAGCCACGACCACAATCCGGACAGAGGTGGGGCTTAGGTTTCGGGCCCGAGCCCACTGGCGGCGATGTCTGCGTCGCGCCGTGCATGTGACTCACGCTCGGAGTTCCGATGGGCCCGTTCATCTAAAAAAATCCAGCAATATTTTTCATTAATAAACCCAAAAAATTCGAGTAAACCCAAAAATGACTAAGATTATACCTGATGACTCCCGGAAGTATTCGGGGTGAGAAAATGGCCGGGTGCTTGTTGAAAGGCAGCCGCGAGGCCGCAAAGATCGGTCACCAACGTCCTATCCCCGGAGTGTAACCTCAGATGCAAGGTCAGAGCTTCCCGATTCGAAAACTCGAGTCCGCACTCCCTAAAACCAATTCAAATCATGAGCAAAAAGAACAACGAAAAATCTCCTTAAACAGAAACCGTCGTGCACCTGCAAATGAGGGATTTCTCGTCGGCGTTGGTATTATTGTTGTGTATCTTGGAGTGCGTGACGAGGTCGACCTTCCTGGGAAATGCTTCGCCGCAGACGGTGCAAGCAAAGGGCGTTTCCCCGGTATGGAGGCGCATGTGGGCCAGCAGCGTCCTCTTCTGGAGGAATTCTTTGCCGCAGACGGTGCACGAATGGGGAACTCGGCCGTGAAGCCTGCCATGATTGACGAGCTCGAACTTTCTCTGGAAGGTGGCCCCGCAGTCGTGGCATACGAAGGGATGCAGGCTGCCGTGGAAGCGCGAGTGCATCGTCAGGTGGTCCTTTTGGGAAAAGGATTCCCCGCACTCTTCGCAGACGTAGGGTCGCTCGCCCGAGTGAAATTTGCTGTGCGTGACCAAGTGACGCTTCAGGGGAAAAGCCCGGCCGCATTCGGGGCAGACGAAGGGCCTCTCGCGCGTATGGACACGCGTGTGCGTCACCAGGTGATGCTTCAGAGTAAAAGACTTTTTACATTCGCGACATTGGTAGGGCCTCTCGGCGCTGTGGAGAAGTAAATGAGTGTGAAGACAGTGTTTATGGGCAAAACTCTTGCCACAGTGAACGCAAATATGCGGTCGTTCCCCGGTGTGGACCCGGGCGTGGGTCGTCAGGTGATGCTTCAGAAGAAAGGACTTGCCGCATTCCGAGCAGGAATACGGCCGTTCCTTGGGAACGCGGACTTGGCTGCCCATGTCCTGTTGGGTTTTGACCTTGGTCTCGATTTGCGTAGTGTTAACGTGAGCGAGGACGTGGCCGAAATGCGACGTGTTATCGGTCTGGCTGGTCGTCACATTATTGGTGTTTGCTTGATTGGACGCAGCTGCGGCTCGCTTCATGAAAATCTCGTTGCATTCTTCGACGGTGAGCTGGATGGGCCCGAGAGGCGTCATAAAGTTAGCACCGTGTTTCATGGCGTGCTTGTCACCCGTCGTGAAAACGAGGGTATTGGGAAAAAGCGAAGGAGCCGTGGTCGGGTGAGCGGCGTCGCAATTACAGCCTCCCTTGTCACAAGTATTCAGGGCGAATCCGTCGTGATGCTTCTTGGTCCGGACGTGCGTGGCGTGGGTTTGATTGTGAGCTCCCGTGTGACCGTGATGCGTGGTAGGTGTCTGTTGACAACTATCATTCATAGCAAACATGGGCCTTCGGTGAGCGCTGTTCACTACTTTCGTGGGTTTGATGTCGACCTGGATTTTTTGACTCGATCCCTGGTCTTGGTTGTTGTTTACCGCGTAGCTTATGTTCGTCGTGAGGTCACCTTGAGCGTTGTCGCGAGTTTCAGTACCAGGAAACGACCAGGCATACCCGAATCCTGCATTACCAGGGGTGGTGCACATGTTTGTTAACGTCGTTATCGAGGCGTCGCTCTGGCTGACCACTGGGTCCGTGGGCCCCTCGCTGTCCGTCAACGCATCCTCCACGCCGACTTGTTCCACCACGACAAACTGGTCGGCGGGGAATATTTTGAGAGGCTCCCCGTAGATAATCCCGTCGCGCTCCAGTATCTCGGCCTTGAGAGTCACCTCTTCATATCTCTCCAGATGGCACCGCCTCGGCTTCCCAATTTCTTCCTGTAAACAGCATCGTTTTTAGTTTGCGCTCTACTTTTCGTTTGCTTAATCTCATTCTCGGAATCGTATGAAAAACGTCTCGATCTTTGAAAGAATTGATGGTTTTTGAGTCATCTACTGCAAAATGTCATTGCTCCGAAACTGCAAAGCGACAATTCTTATCTCGAACGTTTTACATTACATTTCAACATTTGTGCAAATACATTTATTTACTCGATTTCGACTTTTCGAAGCTCCGGGAGAATTTCGGAAAAAAAAGTAATTAACGAAAGGAAAACAACGCGGGAAAAAAGGATTTGAAAAATCGCCGCGAAAGCGTGGAAAAGTCGATTATGGGGATAAAAATGCGAGGAAATGTGGTAAATAAGCGCGGAAAATATGTCTCGGGGAACGTACCTGGATTTCCCCCCCGATGAAATTTTGACGAGCGCGATCCAAACAATCGAGTTCGGAAATGAGAAAAGTGGCCGAAAAGAGCGATATATCTTCGTGAAAAGCTCGCGGATTAGTAGAATTCGAGTCGTAGGCGTGCTGTGGTGCACTGGTGGCAACAGCAGCAGGAGCAGCGGCGGTGGCGGCGTCGCGACGGCATGAAACCCGCGGCGTTGCTCGAAGCCGCGGGCGCGTAAAGCCTGGAAAGCGCGAGAGGTTATACGCGCTTTTTACAAGGCTCTTGAAGGGGCTGGCTTTGTCGTCGCCCGAGCGCGGTGTACGTTTTTCCCTTTCCCGGGCCCGCGGCGTCCACGGGTCGCCAAAGACAACCTCTTCGCTTCACTAGCGACACTCCCCCGCGTTCACGGCGGCTGTTTTCCCTTTTAGCGAGCCCGAATGAGCCCGAACTCCACGTTCGATCACGAGTTAACGCCAGCGACGTTTATTAATTTTACGGAATTGCACATTTTATTGTCCATACAAACTATAGCCTCATATATCGGCCATTTTATTTGTAAACTACCAAAAATCAGTATGGCCAACATGGCGCCGTTTTGGAGGGAGGCTTGTTCCGGCCATCTTGGATTGGAGCAGGCATGCGCGCGCGCGGAAATTTGAATTTTGCGGGAAATGCAGTTTTCCAAGTTTTCTTGAGTGTTTTCTTTTTCTGTTTTTTTTTTAAAAATATGTTTCCCATGATCTGTTTATATCTATGATGTTTTTATCTTTTGTTTTGGTCCGTTTGAACCTGTTGCAAGAATACAGATAAATAAATCGAGGTTGCGATGTTTTTGTTTACCAGTGATCAGTACGTGATGATTCTTTTGTGTTTTTCATTGATTTTTATGCCTACGAACTTAATTTAGTGGCAACCGAAACATTTAAAGAATAAAAACAATTACTATTAAAATTCCCCGTTGTTAATTAATTGATAAAAATAAAACTCGATAAAATGAAAACAAGAATCGGAATATTACCGAATTAATCTAAATTCAAGTTCAAAAGTTAACAATTCAAAGTTTTTCTAGCTTTCTTTTTGATTATCTATGAATCACGATTTCAAAAAGTTTATCATCAAGCTCCCTCTTTCGGCCATATTCAAACCGCAGACTCTTTCTTCCGCCGCGCTTTTTTATATTTTCTTTTGCATTTTTACACTTTTTTTACGCGACTCGACCGCTGTCTTTTTCTCGCTCTCATAGACATTTTCGCTGTCGCGGCCTCGAGAGAAAACGTGTTCGCAAACGCGGGAAATCCAAATACAAGGGAGCGCGAGTTGCGAAATCGAGTTTTGCAAAAGCGCAAAACAGATTTTCACATTAATTACCGAATCTTTCCAAGCTGCCTAATGAATTTCAAGCTCTTTTTAAATTTATCGATGATTCGTGGTCAAAGAATTGCGAGTGATAAGAATCAATTAAATCGCTAAAAAATCATCTCATTAAACAAAATGCAACGTTATTGTGACTGATCGAGCTCGTGATGCAGAGTGGCCGAACATAAATTTTCGATGGAAGATACAGAGCGGATTGGTTGGTCATAGAAGCAAAGCGAGCTCAGCAACTGCAGATAAGCGTCCCATTCGTTAATGACTGTGCCCGTAGTTTGGCAAAAAGCCAATGCACGCCGGAACGATCGAAAAGATTGCCTTTAGTGGTATTAATTAAGGCGGCCCATCGAGTAAAACTTCATTTTTCACTCCATTTATCGATCGCATCAATCATTAATTAATTCTCTCCCGCTGCATTTTCGATCGGTTCATTGTCGAGAAATTTCGCGATCTTGAAGCGTTGTTACAAAAATAATGATAATATTTCGAACGTCGTTTCGCTGTTGCGCAAGAAAACCCGGGAAACACGACCGCGTATCGTATCGAGTGTCACGATTACTACAATTTCAATCGGCATTATGTCATTCGCAACGTCTTATCGGCAATTCATTCCAAACACGGGCAAAAGTTTATACCGTTTAGAAACATTGTAATTCCACGGAGGAATAGAAAAAGAGCGCCTGGACACGGCAAGAAAATGCGGTCGAGTACGTCGGGTTGCGCGTTCGCAGGCGTCGAAATAAAAAAATGCAGCGCGTTTTTCGAAGAATTCGAGGAGAGAAATGGAATGGGGCTGTGGGCGACAAACTTTTTTACGAGGATAGAGAGATGCAGGGGGAAAAGCGTGGATCGTAAGGCAGTGAAGCGTTAACCTGCGATACCGGCATGCGCCGAACGTAATCCCACCGTGCCCTCGACGCCGGCCAAGCGACCCTCGATTTGTACGTTTCAATCGGGCCTGCGATCGCCCGAGACGCGCTCCTCGTACATTGTCTAGCCCTCCTTTTTCTCCTTCCTCGAATGAGAGTAATTTACGGGATTTCTCCATTCGGACAAGGAAAAATTCGCAATCGCTCGAATTAAAGATTTCAGTGCGGAATCGAGCTGGCAGTGAAAGAAGCCCAATCGTCCCGAGTAAAATGAAGCTTTTCGATCTCCCCGATTCATTGCACCTCCTGAAATTTATGTTAATTTCTTCCCATTCCCGATAACAAATTCGAGCACCGCTTTTTCATCGGCTCGATTTATGTTTTTCGAAATCGTACGTTCGGAACTCGTCATATTCGCCTGTCACTTCATGGTAAAATCCCTCTGGTGTCGACCAACGGAAGCTACAAAGCATGATTTAAAAAAAATTTATTTTGGGAACAGAAACGCCAAAACTTGTAGTTTTAAATATTCCAGTGAGTTGTTCCCAAAATAAATTTTATTTCTTTCACCTTTTCAATCATGCTTTGTAGCTTCCGTTGGTCGACGCCAGAGGGATTTTGCCATGAAGTGACAAGCGAATCGCGTGTTTTTTCACTCGTGTTTTTCAATTCACGAATTACGACTTTCTTATCATCGCGCCGTCCGACTCTGAAAACACATGTAAAATGCGAAGCGCGTGAAAATAATCCGCACAATGCTTTCATTGAAGGTAAAAGTTCCGCGCGAATTTTATCGGACTGCATGGAAAAGCGTCCGAGGAGTTTTCCAACTTCGCCGCTCGGCGAAATTCAAAGCCGCAAAAAAAGGAGGCAGCGAAATTCAATAACGAAACGGCGAATTTCACTTTGACGCGGGAATAATTCTCGTAATGTGCGTCGCTCGGGACGAGGTCCCAGGGGCATTATTTAGGCATCGAGTGACAATATAAAGTAGCTTTTGCCGCTGTGGGAGTCTTGTTTTTCCGCGGGGTGTCCTGTCGGCGGCCTTTAATCATAACCTAAAAATTCACCTTGGGAATTGACGTCAAGTACCCAGAGAGGCATCGTCTTCGACCAAGCTTTGATCTCGTAAATGTAGATACGAAGGGTCGCACGAAATTGTATCAATCATGTCAGTTGTCACTTTATTTCGGGGAAAAAAAGGCAGAAATGCGACTGGATGAAAGGCGTTTATTACGATCGGGAAAAAAATCGGAGCGAAATCGAGAAAAGCGACGCGAATACACGATCTCGATAGAGGGCGTTACGCATCGCTTAGCGCCGTAAAAATCAATTAGTATCGAATTGTGCGAGACCCGGGGAGCCTTTATCGGTTCCGGTGAATCATTGTTCAACGGCCATGAATGCCCTTGCAAATTTAAAGATACAAATGACGTCTCGATGACTCGTTCGATCCGCAGGGGGCGCGCCCGATGTTTTTCTAGGTTAATCGTTTCGGGATTTAGTGCTCGCACCTGGAGCGACTTTTTGTATAAATCCGACGATAAATTCGACGTTGTGACAAATAAAGAAATCTTTCCTTTTCTCTTGTTATCTTAATGGCCTCTTCTTCTCTTGCCATCCCCAGTGTCTGCAAATAAGCGTACAGGCACTTGAACAAGCTGCAGCACCCTCTGCCACTCGTGCTCCGCGACAGTCGCAAGAATTATATGGGGGGAGTTGCGCAATTATTGCGCCGGCGGAAAAATAATCGCGGTTAAACGTTGAATGCCGAATGCGTTCGAGGGTCGCTGGGAAACCGAAAGGACCCGGTGCACACGAGTCGCGTCGGGGCCAGTCGGAAAAACTCTTTTCTTACGAGCTCTCGAAGGATTCGAATTTTCGATAATTAGACTGGATTAAAGGGGCCCCGTTTAATTAAAAATTATTTGTACAATATACAAAATTTATTACTTCATAATAATATCGTAAATTTGCAGTTGATACCAAACGAATTAATAACTTTTTTTTTAAATAATCGATTAATAATCGAAGAATCGATTTTTTCATAATCGAAACGAAAATAATCGATTATCCGGTAATTGATTTTTGCCAATTTTGGCGCTTCTAAAAACATTGGACTTTCGAAGCTGAGGGAATTAATTCGAATAGCCCGAGAGAAGAGAGGGTGATCCGATATTGGCCTCAGAGTTCCTATCTGCATTGACCACACCGAGATCGTATCTTCGGCTCCCTCGCGCCACCGAACTGAATCCTTTCGTTCGAATACTCGCGCTCCTGATATAGAATATTGCTCTCGAAAGCCTTTTTTCCTAACCTCAAAAACAAAAGCCGAATTTCCGAAACGGTTGAAACCGGATTAATTACTGGAAAAACGGGACAAACTCACGCTAGCACAAAGCACTCGAGAATTTTACAAGTTCGCGATGAGAGGACGAAAAAGAGCGCGGGAATAAGAGGGAGGTTTTTGTCTATGAACCCTCGAGAAATGAACAATTGAGTGTCGGAGGACTCGCCTCGCGCGACCCCAAACTCGAACGTTTGTAACCTCCTGCGCACAATGGACCAAGGAATTCTCCACCGCGATTAATAATTCTAGTTTCGATTTCCACGGCGAAAGAGACGAATCCGCCGACCATGAAAATACTGCTTACGATTCGTCGCTCGATGTATATTCAGAACTCCCCCGCTTTTCAATCCGGCAACTTTTCCTGTACTCCCGAGACTTTTATGTCTCGTTTGCTTTTGGAACCTGCATGAGATCAAAGGGGATACAAAAAAGGCGATCTTTTTTTTTCTGACAAATAGCGCCGCGTCGTGGATTTAGCGAGCCCGCATTTAGCGGGCACCGAGACTTTATCTTCCGCTGGCGAAAATCGACCTTTGGACCCGGGCCAATCGCCACGCGATCTTTCCTTCCGCGCTTTCGCCGTTTGAAGAATCTTTATTTTTCCGGCTTTTCGGATTTCCACGGTAATTTGGGGGAAATTTCGGAAAAATACCCGGGGTATCGTAAAAATTGGGGAAATTTGCGGTATTTTTTCGGTATTCTCAAAATTGCCGGAAATGCGATTTTTTAGAATGACATCTTGCGAATTTCGAGAAAATATCGATGTTTCTTATCACCGCGTTCGAACGCGCGAGATAAAAAAGGGCAACGGGGGGGGGAGAATTTACGATTCGTCGCCGGTCGCGTGTCCCTCGGTGGTGACACAAGTCGCATGCTGGGTTAAACTGAGTACAGTTCATCATCGACGAGCGCCAGGATTTCGTAGGGGTATTTAAGGGAAGCTTGCTCTCGGTTCGCGTCAGTTTCACGACCGCTTCAGAGCTGTGCAGTTTGTTTTCCACATTTCGCGGAGATACCACGTGATCGCTCTCGTAAAAGTTCCTTTTCTTTTCGGCAATTGGATTTTTTGCGGGGTGTTTTTGGGTCGATGGCAAGTTTTTAACTCGCGATGCGACACGAAGGGAATTTCAGTTTCGGAAAAGTGACCGGTGATTGATGGATTGACGGGATTTTGGAAAGGCAAGAATTTTTGAAGTCATTTATTTTTCGAAAGTTTATTGATTTGTAATTTGGATTGAGACGCGAATGACACAGCGTCTAATTAAAGTTTTAATCGCTGAACTCGCGGGTTTTTATCGGCTTTGTAAAGCGCCTCGATTTATTTGCTCCTATCAAATCGTTCGTGATTAATCGACTTTATCCGATTTGTGTTTTTATTCGCGTAAACTGCATCCGTATTATTTTCCATTTCCTACTTGCTGGAATACATGTCAAAAACATCGCGGTACAAATGTTTCATCGTTTTCAAAAACATCGAAAAACCCGATCTATGACGAATCGAAAAATAAATTATGTACATTTATTCGTCAGAGCTTCGCGAAAGTCAAGGCAATCCAATGCTGCTGAAATTTGTCGGCCTGTTTCTGGTGCTTAGGTTCGTCGGGGCTGATCTGCTGAAACAAAATTTACCCTTCGCTCGAAATATTTCGGAACAACATGCCAACTTTTCCGGCGCGAAACTTTGGTCCAACAAACACGAGAGAATCATCCTTTGGGAAGGATTCTGCGCCAAAGAAAGCGTAATTAATTTTGGGTAGGTTTTCCCACCTTTTTTCTCCCCGATTTGACCTCGTCTCCGAAGTTCGAGACCTTGACTCGATCTTTTAGAATTCCGGAATTGTATGTCCGCCATCTTTGTTTCGAAATGTGTATTGTCCGACGCGGATTGAATTGCTAATGGAATAATAACATCGGAGTAATCGCGTCGTTCGTGAACGGTGACCGCAACGCTTCGACAAAAAGATTAAAGCCGAAAAGCAGAGACTTGAATAAGCAAGGATTAAGGTCGGGAAGAGTCGTCCAATGCATATTCGTCCAACCGAGGTCGATCCGCGCGCCGATTCACCTGCCGGGGCTCTCACGAGGATACCGGGGAATTTAGCAAAGACCAAGAGACGCGCACTTTGCACTTTATCCACCGCTCGAAGAATTACATTCGATACATTTACATTAAACGCCAGAGGATTTCGCCGGGTTGCAACTCTTTATTTTTTCACGTGTAAGAACCGGAACCGATTTTTATTTCTTCGAAAATGCGAAAACGTAGAGTACAATCCGCCCGTCACTTCACGGCAAAATCCCTCTGGTGTCGACCAACGGAAGCTACAAATCGAAATTTCAAAAACGTGAAAAGGTGAAAGAAATAAAAATTTGTTTGGGAACAGAAACGCCAAAATTCGCAGTTTTTAATATCCCGGCGAGTTGTTCCGAAAATAAATTATATTTTTTTCACCTTTTCACGTTTTCAATCACGCTTTGTAGCTTCCGCTGGTCGCCACCAGAGGGACTCTACCGTGAAGTGACCGGCGAATCGCTTCTTTTTAGGAACACCGAGGCCATTTTGCGACAAGTATGGTTCCCGAAAATCGGCAAAAATTTCGTGCTCGCTTACGAAAGCGAAATCCTGACGCACTGCATCGAGGAAAAATTCGACCTTGAGTCCTACTCCGACGAATGCTCGATCGAGCATCTTTCGGCGCCGATGCATTTGCCGTGGTTTTCGACGGAGAAGGAACTCCAAAGCCAATGCAGCGATGTCCAGAAGCCGCGACGTCGCCCCGGGTAATATTCCCCGCATAATTTCCATAACCACTAATTAATCCTTGCGAATTAATTCAATAACAAAGCATCGGCGAGAGCGGAATGGGAATGATTTTTCTGGAGCCATGAAACCCTCTGTTGTATTCCTTGCACGACCTCGGTTTTCGGAATCTTGAACATTTCCGGCTGGGTAATGTGCATGTGCCTGAAGAGTGGGAATTGAAACGCATCGCTCCCTGAATTTCTCGGAGTGGGAAAATCTCACTCCAAGAAATTTGTGCGAAAAAGACGCAGCCTTCGGGAAATGACCTTCGTACCGGGCACGATGTGGTGCGGGCCTCACCAGCTGGCCCGGAACTACAAAGAATTGGGCCCTTTGGCAAAAGAGGACCGATGTTGTAGGCATCACGACAACTGCGTCCACGCGGTTCCGCCCTTCTCCCAGAAATACGGTTACTTTAACTACATGCCCTTCACGCTCAGTCACTGCGGCTGCGACGAAAGGTGAGGCCACTCCAAATTCCACAATTCGAGAGCGCGAGTGCACAAATAATCTGCAAATGTCAAGAGATGGAAGATGATTTCCCCATCGGAAAACGAGGGCTTCATAGGCGAGAAAAATGATTTCCATCGTGTCAGAGGGGTAATTGCTCGGGGTAATCGTGTAATGCAGGGAGAACGAGTCGAGGAAGAAAAGAAGCCGAAGGAGGAGAGAACTCTTCATGATTCCTGGGACCCAGTGGTGCGGCCGTGGATCGCGAGCTTCCAAATATACCAATCTCGGAGGGTACTTCAAAGCTGATTCGTGCTGTCGCACCCACGATCATTGTCCGGTTTACATTCCTGCGTTTAAATCGCGTTGGGGTATTTTCAACTGGGGTATTTCTTCGATGATGCATTGCTCTTGCGATCAACGGTAAGATGGACCATCCGAAATTGTACAATCTGAAAAAAATGCACTCCAAAAGAGGAGAAATCCGCGCTGAAAGATTCGGAATGTTGTCACGTCGAGCTATTTTAGGGCAGAGCAAAGCCGTAATAGCGTCATTTTATTGTTTGAAATATCTTCGCGAGATCCGCGGTACATCTGGTTGACATGTGCACGTTTAATATGGAACTTATGATCGTCATCTAACTCGGGCTTTTATTGCAGATTCCGGACGTGCTTGAAGATGACGATGACGTCGTCGGCGAACCTCATCGGCAAAATTTTTTTTAACATGGTGCAGACGAAGTGTTTCGTACTGAAAGCACAGAAAGTTTGTACGAAGTGGTCGTGGTGGGGGAAAAAATGCGAACGTTACAAAGTTCATAAGCAGGCTCACCTTCGCGATAATGTTTCGTATTGATGTCTTTGTCTCTTCGACGATTAGAAATGGTGAAAAGGAATGTTTTCCGATGCCGATGATTACGAGTTGTATTCGTAGGGTAATAAAACATTTTTTCATCGAGTAGATGTAAAAGTAGCGACGATGTTTGAGAGCATTGCGGATAAGGAAGCAATAAAACATATCAAGGTTGGAAAAAATTCGGAATACGCTCGATGTCTCATTTGGCGAACACGTGGCACGTCTGAGGCGCTTTGAATTGGAACAGCGTGTTGATATTTCCGTTTTTTACGTGGGGACTTTTGGGTGCTGAAAGTATTACGAGATAATCGATTTAATTGTTCAACGTCTTCGATCATGATACAAATAATTATTTGTTTTGAATATTAATAATGCCCGGATTCAGTTCTACCCGGGCCTGAAATAGTTCGAGTTTATGGTTTTTTATTGCAAATTGAAATTCCAAGTTTTGAACTTTTATGTGAATCTCGGTGAATTATTGTTATTAAGGTATTTTCATTTTTCTCATAAAAAATGTACAAGTCATAAAAAAATGTGTTCAAATGCGATTTTTTCTAACGCCATTTTCTACTTTTACATTCGCCATTAAAGTATTTTATGATTGTTTGTACGAAAAAGGGGAATAATTGTAAATGAAAATAAAAATGCGTGCCGAAAGAAAAACATTAGCAGTTACTATAAACCTTATTTTCATCGTTGATTGTAATTATTTTGTGAACTTCTAATTATTGTCATCGCTCAATAATCAACTTAATAAACCTGCGCCTCATTACAATGAAAAGTTCGAGATTAAGATAATTAAGAATGAATATCTTCGTGAAAAAACACAGAAAGCTCAGATACGAAACTCGATTTATTTACAATATTTTATACTTTGAATAAGAAAACCTCCTTTGCTTTTCACAATCCTTAAACGATTCACGGAATTATTATACTATGTAGCAGCGCAATTTTTTCCGTGACTATGAATCTTTGCACCAATTCATCCAAAGAATCCAAACCATCCCGCGCTGCTTGCCGCCTCATTATCTGTTTTATTTCCTCGCGAACTCCCTTATCAGCTCCTCGTGTCGAAATGCGACGACCTAAAGCAGGAGAATAAAAACTATGAATTCATAGTCTCTAAAAACAATACAAACAAAAAATAACAACATCGTATCGCACTTTGTAAAATTCCTGGACCATTCGTGATGTCAAGCGAAACGCCACCGCCGTTCTCGGTCCACAAATAAGTAAGCTCTTCAAGAATGTCGACGCAGATAATGTAGGTTTGGAACAAGGGGTAAATGAAGGCACCTCGATTAAGAATGCGCTCGGTTATAAGGCCCAAAAGGTTCGCTTCCTGGGGCCAATCAATCTGCATCAACACAAGTGCATTCCCTGTGAAAAAAAACGAATGAAAATAACCGGGTTCTAATTGCGCGTTATTACATGAGTAATTAATTAATTTACCAATCGAGTAGTCTCCCACTATTCCAGGAACCGAAAACTTGTCCTAAAAAAGAAAAGAGCATTTCAGAAAGAGAAAAAAATCGATTGCGCCGTCCTTACCTTCGTCGATAAAAGAAGCAACCTGCAACAGTACTGCAGAATCGGAAAACGCGCAAGAGGTAAATAGTGCAAATGCCGCACCGCCGGAACCGTCAAGTTGCTCGAAATCTTTCCCCGATTCGCGGGTAAATTAGCCGCTATCAACGTGATGTAATCCAGCATTCCCTAAAAAAAAACAACACTCTTTTTAGCAAAGGAAAATGTTTCGAAGCGACAAATTCGGAGGTTCCGGACTTTGAAATCTTTCAGGAAAAAGCAGGTAGAAGCCAGCCGAAGATGAGTGTACAGACTGGCACTTTCCATCGTCAACCTCGGTAAAACCTCGTGATGTAAACCCTTGTACATCGCTAAATCCGTGAGAAACGACCCCAACCAAACATCCAGGTGCAGCTGCTGACTGAACTTCACGATTTCCCTCTGCATGTGATCGCTGCTGTGCAAAAGGTCCCACAATTTGACTACTAAAGCCAATCCGTTGCCGTTGTAATCCCCGTCGCTCGTTATCGCCACCGTCATCGTTTCCTCTCGTTTCCGCTTCTTCGGCTTTACTTCTAGTCGAAATAAACGAGTCAGTTTCATTGCAGAAAGATCAGAAATGCCGAAAGAAAATTGTACCTGTTGGTAGCATCGGCTCGTCGAACGCTTCGACGAGACAATACACCACGTCACCGTTGTTTATCAAACTGTTGTGCTCGTGCAGGATTCTGAGCAGAACCACGACCGTGCTGATCAGCAGCTGCCGGATAACAAGCTCCTCGTTGAGTTTGTCCGAGTATTTCAGAGCGTACTGCTGCAGTCGTTCGCTGTAAAGTTCTCGGTTCCAGGGCAGAGCGAACAAGGAACTCAATTCCCAGCGAAGTTGCTGACCCATGAGTTCAACAATCTGGAACATCCGGTCCCAAGGCTGCGCTATTTGACTCTCCTGCGGCTGCTGAATATAAGCGAGGTAAAATTCGATGGCTTTGCAAAGAAGCCGGAGACTTAATCTCGGGTGCAACTCCACGGGCGCGGATCCGAGAAGCGGCAGCGCTTCGCACGCCAGAACCTTTCTGAAGTCGTTTACTGCTCTTCCAGGGTGACTGTGTTTCTCAGCGGTCAACAGGGTTTCTACCAGACGCGGCTGAAATTAAATCGCGAGTTTTTTCAATTGTTTTGGGAACAATAAGAATTAAATGAGAAAAGGGTTGACCCCGTGGGTGGAAACGGTCGCAGGGAAACGTTTGAGCAGTAAAAGCAAAAGTTTGCAGTGCTCCATCGTGTCTTCGCTGTGATCCGCGGTCATGACAAGAAGACGATGCTGCAAATCCTGAGGCACGTGCTGGAACATTTTGCAGAGAAGATCCGATTCCGAATCCGGCCGCTCGGACCTCAACGACGCCGTGATCATTTCGATTTCCTTCCAGATCTCGCGGTCTTCTGGGAAGTTTTGGAATCTGGAAAATGCGAGTCGTGAAAAAATGGTATTTTCTGCGGGGGAAATTGGAAGGACATTTTTTACATTTCGCTGAAACATTGC
Organism: Zelostemma sp. ZL-2020; assembly: GCA_022816865.1. NCBI lineage: Eukaryota > Metazoa > Arthropoda > Insecta > Hymenoptera > Platygastridae > Zelostemma > Zelostemma sp. ZL-2020. The sequence goes on from JABFQM010001733.1 coordinate 14,840, forward strand.
GCGGCCTCTTTCACGTTTTTGGCGAGTTTTTCCAATCTGTAAGCCTCGAACTGTAAAAGGAAAAATTGTTACGTTAATTTCGCGATGTAAACAAAAAACGAAAATTTTTGGAAATGTTAATTTTTTTAGTAATTTTTATGACGGTTTTAGACGGAAAACTAACTTGAACTTTCGCGCTGTGGGGAAATAAGGATTTGGCAGTGATAAGCCAAGATTTAGCGGCGTAAATATCTGTGGAAAGCGCTTCTTTCGCTCTCAATATCAGATAATCTTCTTTCGAGTGCGGATTATCCGCACCGGGCGGTACGGGTTTCTCCAACATGTTTGCCACGATTATTGTTTAATAACGTCACTTTTTGACATTTCGTTGATGCCCAACATAACCTAGAACTCGATTCAAAAATAGTAAACATCGCACGGTGCCTAAGTACTTGCGCCGAGTGCCAGATGGCGCCACTGTTCAACTTTGCCACGCGAATTTCGGTCAATTCAATTTAAGCCAAAGATACCGTTTCTTTTAACGATAAAATCTGTTTCACGCACACCCTAACTTTCGTTAAAAACGACGTTGTTTCAAGTCCACGTTGTTTTCTCTCTATTCCGTAAAAGTTTGAATGCCGAATTGAAATTCGGCATTTGAAATATTTGGTTTCTTTCAAGCGCGGACGAAAGTACAAAAATAGCCGCGCAAATTTTGAAAAAAAAGCGTAAAAATATGCTAGTTGAAATCCTAAGCTATGCGGTGGGTGTTGCTTTATCCGTGATTATGTATTTGAGAGGTTTCCATTTATAAAGATATAATGGTGGACGCTCGGAGAAAAATCCTCTTACTTCTTGAACCCAGACGTCGGCGCTTTTTCACTCGTGAAAGCTCGTAAGTGGTTATAGCGCTTTGGCTTTGTACGCCGAGCTTTCTCGGCGTCTCTTAAAACATCGGAAATAACGTCTTATCGCTGCCCCCGTTCCACTCGCCATTCCCACATTTTCGAAACTCATCTCGCGCCAAAAAAAGATAAACGACGCTTAAATCCTCCAATCCCATTTTCACCCCTAATTCTGACTTTCTCTAAATCTCTCTAACCCTACTTTTTAGTGTTCCTTCGGTAATTACGAAGAAAAAAAAAATTAATCCTCAGTTTTCAACTTTCCGAGGCTAAAACCTCCGGAAAGTTGAGAAATGCCGGAGATTCATTAAGGGGTAAATAATCGACAAGGCAAATTCTTGCGGCAATGACGAGATGGATGTGTTTCGAACTAATACGTGGAGCCGGTTGAGCTTAGGTTGGTTAGTTAGCGTGCAAGTACACGTATCAAAGGCACTCAGAATCCGAGCTTAACAAAGCCAGGCTCGGGTTTACCAAGCGTGTCACGTAGTACGTGTATACCTTACCTGCTCACGCTTCGCCAATCTAAATTCTCCCTGTCTGCCTTCCAACCACCCTCGCCCATTTCTAACTTCGGTCTTAATGCGCGAGTTGATACAGGGAAGTATGAACCAAGCGCGAGGACAAGCCCGCACAGGGGGCAATTAAAACTAATTTCCGTCCAGGATTCACTTCGGCTTCGTCATCCCATCCCTTGGGTAACCGATCAACGATCGAGCCGCTGCAACGACCTTTTTATCGAGTACTCGGACTTGTTTTGCTTAGGCGAAATCCGGCTCGAAGGACCATGTTTAGGAGTGGACTGTATGAATTCAAAGTGATTGAAATAATGCTTCGATGGTCTCAAATCAACGATATTATTATTCAAAATTAAGAATTGAGAAATCGCTGACGATCGTCAGCGATGCTACATGATGTTTTTTATTTGCCAACGCCCCATTCTGTTTTAGTTGCGAATAGTCCATTGTTAAGAATTTGTAAAAATTACAACATGTTGAGTGAAAGAGCCACAGCGGATGTCGATATTTTTGTCACCTCACTTTCTGACTTTGTAAACATCATGTATAATTTTTTTGTTAGCACGGACATCTAGTTTGTATCGAGTCACTGTCATATTCTTAATACCGGATGGTATTTTGATATGTTTAATAGTCCTTTTATTGGTTTGTAACTGTTGGACTTAAGAATAAATAAAAAATGATTCCGGATGCAACATAACCATGAAACTGTGATATTTCATGATTCCTTTTTTCAACACGTGGTAAAATAGTCATGCCTCATGTTTTCTGACTAGTTATTAGCCAGGAATAAATAGTCTTTAACTATCTTGGACAATGTTAGGAAAAACTTGTCAGATACCAACTAGTATGAAGCGATCTAAAATTAGTCTAGTTCGACTAGGTAGCTACTATAGTCTGGAACTGGTCAGATTTATCTAACTAGTTATGCCCCATGTTTGCCTAACAAGTTACTTGTTACTAATAGGGAAAAACTAGTCAAATTTTTACTTGGGGAGGCTGTGGCTTACATGGCTGGCGAATGAATGAGAACAAGACATGGCGCTGCACGCAGAAGTGCAGTTTGCAGTTTGGCGAAGGCGGCGCTCTCGTCAGGCGCGAAATGTGACTTATTCAAATAGATTCTTAACACACACTAAACCAAATTTGGTGTAGTCAGAACAACTCGAACTTAAAAACTCAAACTTTAGTTGTAAGAACTAAAATTTAAAGATATCAACCTAATCACAAGCTACAACGCTGATTTTTTTACAAAGTTTTCTCGCCGCTAAAAAATGCATGAACCGGAGTAAAATGAGATGGAGAGTAGCAAAGGGCGAGCATTTAAAGTACTTTGATGATCGAGTCGATAGTACCGGGAACAATGACAGTTTATACCTGCTTATGTGCCTTATCTCCAGCTCCGCGCACATGAACATTCGGTCCGAAAAACGGGGGCGAGTGGCGAAAAATTTAAGCCAAATGTGCAACTAAGTAGCTACTTACGGGGGGGGATAGAGATCGCATTTGAATGGGAGATTTGCCGGCGGATTTTCGGACCGAATCGAGGAGCCATTGTGTCATTTAAATCCACCACCTGACGGCCCTTTCTGCATTTTAAGTGCCCGTCATCCTCGCCGCTCGAAGCCGTCATCCGCTTGACTCCTAATCGTTTTATCCCCGTCCCAAAAAAAAAAGTTTAAACGTTCTTCGAAACTGGCCTTGGTTCTCTCTTCGTCGAGCGTTTTGTCTCGCAGTCATTGAAACGCGCTTTCCGAGTCATGGAGCCGATTAGCCCGCGGGCAAATTAGATGCACTTTCGTCGAAAGTGTCGCTGAAACGGCGATTGACACGATTTTCGGGGACGCGTTTCGAACACCCCGCTTTTTCCTCAAAGCGATCGACCCTCGTGTACTACACGCATCGCCCCATTCATCGAATTATTTTGATTCTAAGATAATTTGCCCTTAATACGCTCTCCACGCCCCGCGCGCAACCTTTTCAAGGGGAGTCACGAAAGGGCTCGTATACATAGTATATGAGGAATCGCGGGAACTAATATTTGCGGAGAATGTAAATTCGCTGGCTGCAGCGGGTCCGATCGAGCGAACGGCCCGTGCTCCGTGACAAAGCGAGGATAAGTCGATTTCGATGCAATTTGCGAAAAATCCGAGCTCCCGGAGCCAGAGACACGGCATTGTCGCGGTGAAATTGAATCTGTCAATTAGTCTGTCAGCGTTTACGCTTGGTTAGCGCTAATTGGGCACAATGGCCCCACAACGGACGGACGGACAGCTGCGTACAACGGGCACTAGCCGCGAGGCATCTGATTTCGCATTATAATACCACCCTTGGCTGGATTCGAGCGAATCACGAAACCGTGGCGATAGTTCATGTGCTCACCTTCGATCGTTTCTTCCATTCCGCGTAGAGAAAACATGATGATGGCGTAACCTTGAATCAAGGCTGACGCGTCATCTGGATTTTTTAGAGACTCAAGGAATCTTGGATTGTTGGAATCAGAGCCGAATCATTTAATTACTTCATAGCAATCCCCCCGCGATAAAATTTCTAAATTTCGAACAGTCTTTAAGTCTTGAATAGTCTTCCTGGTGGCACTGAGAAAGACGATTGCGTATCGAGAGACTTGTCAAAGACGCAAGTCTTCCAAACAGAGACTTGGAAAACTTTCAAAATCTCTCGTGTTACTTTAGAAGACGATACAGAGACTGTTGA
>JABFQM010001734.1:0-18954 GCA_022816865.1 Zelostemma sp. ZL-2020
TTTTTCGTGAAGAAGAAGATGTTATTAAATAAATTTTACTGGCATATTAAATGTAATTAATGACGTTGCGTTATAAATATTTTTTCTAATTCACCCTTGCATTAAAGTATCGATCCACCTTAATAATTCGCAAACAATCGATCGTTTCGATACGTTCAACATTATCCATTTCCGAAATACAAAACGGCAAATTCTTACGCAAAGATTGTACGATTTGACATCTATTCCTAATCCTTTAGCTAGAGTTTTATAGATCGAGAAACCTGGTCTCGGTATTATAATATTTTGCCCTTCGCGCGCCAAACACGTGATGCTGAGATCCAAAGCGCAGGAACATCCGCTGCACAATATTACGTCCTGGAAACAGATTCGAGAAGTGCACTTTGCAATAATTGAGTCGTAATAATGCCCTTCGAGATCGCTAGAGTTTTTTATTGCCGTCGCGAATCGGAGAAATGAAAAGACCATTTTTAATGCTCACTTCAGACGAAACCTCCATCGCATCTGTCGAGCTGTATTTAGCGACGGCTTCTCTAGCTGCTTGATATCCTGGATCAAAAATTGCAGTCAGTTTCTCGATTTCGTTGGCGTACTCTCCGAATTTCTCAGAGTGAGAATTCGGTCTTGAAGAGTCTTTTGCTCTTCCAAAAAAGGGAAATTCAGAGATGACTCGATTGAAAATCGGGACCCGGGGATTAAAATAAAAGTTATTTATGTGCAGGGGTTTGTGAAAATCGATGTTTTATCTGACCTGTGCTCGGTGCATAGCCATTGTATAATCCCGAAGCGACACTTTCTTGAACTGCTTCGATCACTTCTTTGGGAGGTTTCAAATTTCCAAAAGTCGTAGGATCACCTGATGACGGAATTCAAGACAAATAATTACCCGATCGAAACCTTCGTTTTTTATCGAATCGTAGTTTTTTACGCATTAATTATCCGCGATTTACATAATGAGAACGGTCAGATTTAAGGGGAAAAAGGAGGTATTTTTAGTCAGTGATTTGACCAGTTTTCGATGAAAATATTCTTTTGATATTATTGCTTTTTATAAATGATCATTGTCCTTGGTCAATGACGAATTTGAAAATAATTTCCCGTAACAGCTTCGTTAATGAAACGCTGCGAAATCTTTGCTAATGCAATATCGTCATTATTGATTTTCGAATAGGCCGTAATTACGTAGGAGAATCTGACCAGATCCCGAAGTTGGGAGATACTCGCTTTGATGAAAACCGCAAAGTCACATAAATTCATGTATACGTGCATAAACATGATACGAGACTAATTGCGATTGTTGCGATTTTAATTGAATTAATTATAATAGGATATCAGCCATTTTGTTTGAGTTGACAACAACTTTATTGTACGAAGCGTCGAGGATAATTGACAATTAATTGTTATTAATTTATTCGGTTCTAATGATGGATCGATATTTTTTTTGCAATTCGATATTCAACAAGTCATCGGAAAAATACTCGATATCAGCAGGAAAATAATTTTACTGGCGGTACCTTTGATTTTATTTTAAATTTAATAGCCAAGATCGTTGTATCGAAGAAACAAGAGTTTACTTTAATGCAAGGGTGGATTGGAAAACATATTTATAATGCAACATCATTAATTACATTAATTATGCCGGTATAATTTATTTAACAATATCCTCTTCTTCACGAAAAAAATACGCGAGTGAAACAATTGAAAATTTAAATAGTTTTTTTAAAGAAACATTTTTATTTTTCAACCAATTTGCATTTGTTCATAAACAAATGCATGTATCTTTTTGGCAAATGAATATTTTTTAAAACGCCACGGTCAAGTTGTTGCAAATAGTCCTGTGAACAATATAAATGACCGAACATGCAAGTTGGTTGAGAAAGAAAAATTTTACGAGCATTTTTGTACAATTTTTTCACTCGCGTATTTTTTTTCGTGAAGAAGAAGATATTGTTAAATAAATTATACATGCATATTAAACGTGATTAATAATGTTGCATTATAAATCTTTTTTCCAATTCACCCTTGCATTAAAGTATCGATCCACCTTAATGAAAATCCATAAATGAGGGGCGGAAAAACTAAATCGGCTAACCACCAAAAATCAAGTTTTACAAAACAAAGTAAAAACTGCTAAAAAAAATGTTTATTTAAAGAATTTTCAGCCCTTTCAATAATTGAATGAATAAATCAATGACAAATTCGAAATCGAGTACGATTCGAAGATTTCGTACGCTGACATTTACATTTTAACGGTTGCCACTGAAAATCTTCCGCTGTTACACGTGCCGTCATTTAGCATACCGCACGCTGCGCGAAGTAACGAGATAATTCTGCAATATCGATTTTGACTTTCATAATCAACGCCACGAAATTTATGTCGACGAGTAGTTCTACTACTTTTTTCCATCACTCGATTCAAAACGCTCGCAAATTCATCAATTGTTTCATTCTTCGAGTAAAAAAAAGATTCCAAACACGATTCAATCATTTCGAACGTATTTTTGAGCTCAAAAAAGCAAAAGCTCCAACCGAGTTTTATTCTTCGAAAAAATGTAAGTGGCTCTGGAAAATTCCGGAAACGTTGCGAAATGTGTGGAAAGTAAGAAGTACACTTACCAATAGACAAAGCTATTACTCGTTTATTGGGATTTGGCTCGACGACAATGTTCTCAACGATCGTCCTAATAGGGTTGAAAGTTCTTCTCGCTATGTCCGAAGATTCTACGACCCATCGTTTTCGTGTCGAAGGCGCGTCGACATTAGGCATTTTCACACATAGAACGAACGCCCTTATCTTTTTTTTCCTTTTTGTTCTTAAAGACCGTGAAACAGCAAACGCGTGAAAAGTGGAAACTGTCGACTGCCAAGAAATTCTGAAATTAAGAGAAGTATGAAGCTTCTCTGTATTGTCAGAAGCTCAAGTACCGCGGATCGAGTACGCCTCCGAGTTTTCGCTAAACTTCGCAGGGTCAACAGAAGAAACTTTGAAACAGTCGATATGAAGACTGGTGGAGGACAAACGAACCGGTCGGATTGGTCACTGAATTCCACACCTTCTTCTATAATTAATGTAATATATTCGCCTACGTATTAACCAGGCTTGTCTAGATCTTTCGGCGAACAAGCGATTGGATACGTCGTACCAAGCCTCCAGTTTTCACCAATAAAGTTGTTTACCAAGGAGGAGTACCTTTAGCGCGTAATATCCATGTCTTTCTGCAAAAACAACATTCTTCATCGAGGAAATTTGCATATTTTATCGAGTTCCGATGACTTTTTCGTGTCGCGCTGTTTTATTTTTCGTAAATCGTTGAGTGGTGGTGAAGATTTTTAATTTCCGAATTTTCTCGATCGAACCTCGCGAAGTGCGTTATTTAAACGTTGCGATTCGCGTGTAAATGAAAGTATTAGTTGATACGAATTCTTGTTCGAGTCGGGTCATTTGCATTCTGATCAGTACGCACTTGGTGATGTATCGACGCTGAATAAACAGCTAATAAAGAAATGGAAAATGTTTTTGACGTTGGAAGTTGACGTCGATTATTAAAGACAATCTGTACGATAAATTATCGCTGCGCAAACGGTTGACATTTTTGCGATTGTTCATTAATTCGCCGTCATTTTGACAAATTTCCGCCGAATTTTCTCATTTACCAGCAAATTCTCAATCAAGACAATGGAAAATCATGTTCATTTTCGAGCCTGCGGAAAGGGTTGCAAAATTGGATGGCTGAAACGTCAGATTGACGTTCTGACAAAATAAAACTCTTTTGAGGTATTCGAACTTTCGAAAGCACGGAAATGAAATATCAGAGTTCTCCCGTCGAAGATTGAAAGGAGACACGAGATTCGATTCGATGGAAGATTCCAGAAATGCATTTATTGCGCAGGAGTTTTTCTGACTTCTAAAACGAATTTTCGAGAAACAGTTCAAAGCTCAATGTTGATAAAAAAATGTCGACTTACCTTTGAACTCCTCCCTTCATTCGAATGCGATAAAAATATGCCGCAAACAAGATGTAAAAAATGTTGAACGAAGCAGGTTCTCAAAGATTCTATGAATAAAGTTTGAAAAATAAAAAAGCCTCTTATCGATAACAATATCATTACATTGTTTATTAAATTCTACCATCAATTATGTTTAACAAAAGTAATGAATGTATTACTTTGGTACTTTCAAATATTCGATAAAATTTCTTTGATACAAAAACTATACAAAAAAGCGCTATGTGAATTAGCTAATTTTATTGTTCCGTGATTATACATTAAGCTCGAAAATACATGTGATTCTTTTGTTCATATAAAAAGGTCGTAGAAATGTAGAAGACGTAAAAATACAATTTGTTTAGTTACGTAGCAAAATATGTATTTAAATATGTGGCTTCGCGCAATCGCTACCTGACTTACATTGCGTTTTTGTACTGGTAATATACAATATCCAAAAGTACTATTTTTAAGTGAAACAGGCAGTGTTCGAATAGCACTTTATAATAATCTGAAATTACTGTGACGTAACACTTATATTCGAAATTAACAATATTCACGCGTAGATATAGAGTTAATTAATTATATTTTCACTTCACATGATAAATGGCGTGATTGGTGTATCGATTGTATTACACGAAATGAAAATACATCGAGACTAGGACCAGAAATATAATTAAAAAAGCGTGGAAAGAATACATGAGAAATCTATTTAAAATGTACGTACAAACGCATGACATTTTTCACGTTTCATCGGTCTGTAACTTTAAAATCTCTTTTTTTGTAGTTTCAAGGAACTGATTCACGAATTCCAACCGTCATCAACAATTTCGGGAACGATGCGACTTTTATTCATGAAAAACATCATTTATATATAAACATTCTCTGTCTGCATAAAAAAACTTTAACTCGATAGCGGAAACGTATAGAATCTTCCGTTATAACTTACTATTTTTAAAGACAAAGTAATAGCGAAGAGCACTACTTCCCGCATAATGCTCTTTCATCGTGACTCTGTAAACTCGGCAGTTTTTTCATCTTTATCACTGTTATCACTGTTACATTTCAAAATAGAATCTTTTCGTGGTGTCTTGTCGAAATTAAAACGTATCTCTAATACAAACTTGACAGCGGCTTATTCTTGACCTCAAATTTCCGGCTTTGAGGGTCTGCTGTTCCGGTTTTTTGAACTGCGCGATGTCGTCTATGGTCGCCATCCAGAAGCTGAATTCGTTTGCGTAGTAGTGGCAGTGTCCTTTGGCACCGTTACATTCGATGAAAGGCGTCGCTCGGAAATCTTCGAGACACGAGCCCGGACTAGACAATGATTGCCCGCCTCCTTGCGAACCCGCACCCGTGTGCTGTCATGACGCAAAAAACCCATTAAACTATCGTGCTCGTTATCTTATCAGGAGACGCTTCTCACCATGATAAAACTGTATCCTATCCACAATCCTGACCACCCTCTTGGACAATCGGGAATACTGAGGGCCTGACTATGCACTGCCAAAACGTTCGAAGGAACTTCGCACACGACGCATCTAAAACGAGGACGTACATATTTTTTGTACTCCAAATATTCGTGTCTTGGAATAAGTCATCAGCAATTTTCGTGTCTCGTTTAAATTAAAATTTGATGCGCAGAAATGTAGAATATCAACGAGCGATGTCCATAAAACGCGATGGATACTCGCGAGTCCATAAAAGGCTGATGCATTATTTACCTGGAAATGTATTCTTCAATGGCCGATTCTTCAACGGGCATCATCGGAATCGGGCTATTCGTCGACAACCAATACGATCGGTCGTTCCTGCTGGCGTAATGACAGACATTGTTGACGTCACAGAACAAGAAGGGCATCGTGGAGAACTTTCTTACGCATGATCCAGAATAACCTGTTTCCATAAAATTTATAGGACGAGTATAAGTGAAAATAAACAAAAGTGCGCTCTTACTTTCTCGATATATACAGGGCGCTTTTTTCGGCGCATTTAAAATTCAAAACCGAAGCGTAATTCCCGCGATTTATAGACGCAACGAGGGGCTAAAAAATCAATGGGGAACAATCCTTTTTGTGGGAATAATTATAACGCGCGTTAAAATCGTGGAACTTGTCGCAGATGGAGAAAATCTGCGAACGAGTGGTGAAAAAGCAAGGGAGCGAGGAGATATGAAACAATGCCGCGGCAGCTGCTAAATTTGTAGTGCTCGCAAGGTCGTGAAGTGGACCGTGAAGAGGGGTTCTTTGCAGGGGAGACACTTCGAAATACACGGCAGTTTCTACCGCGTGAACGCGATTATGCAAAAATTTCACGATTTGCATTTCAACCTGCTTTTACGAGGATAAAAAATACTTTCTAAAATACATCGATTACACGAATGGGAGAGCTATCGAATAATTGCACTTGCCTAAGTCTTGGGAATGCGCGCGTTCGTCGCCGTCGGTGTACAACATACTGTAACCATCCCACAGTTTGATGTGTCCTTTTTCGCACGTTGGTACCTGATTACTTTGACTATGCCTGACTAGTAAAATACCAGTGAGGTAGTCGGATTGTGCGTCGCAAGGTGCGCCGGGTTCGCCTCTTGGTCCCGAGGGTCCTAAAGGTCCTACCAAACCCGGTAAACCGGGTGGTCCTTCTAAACCTGGGAGTCCGTGTACGCCAGGAGGACCTGGAGGACCCATGTATCCTGCTTGTCCTTTCATTCCGTGCTGCCCAGGGAAACCGGCCGGCCCAGGAGGTCCTTTCTCACCTGGTACTCCAGGTGCTCCGCCTGGACCTTTTTTCGTAATCACGTTTCAGTGTTATTATTCCGAAAAGTCTCCAACATTTCACTCATTTGGAGTGCAATTAAAGAGTGCATTAAAGTACTAAATGTTAAACAGTCTTGATGATTAGGTCTAGATGAGACCTGAATTCAACTATAGAAGATAGACCTAATCTAGTTCTTTGGAAGACCTAGAGAATGAGGAAATGAAATGTTTTACCTGGGAATCCACGATCTCCTTTGGGTCCAGCGGGTGGTTCCAGGCAATCGTCTCCTCGATCTCCCTTGAGTCCAGGGTACCCAACGGGTCCGGTGAGTCCAGGCTCACCAGGATATCCACGATCTCCTTTATCACCTTTGTTTCCAGGAGCTCCGTTCGCGCCATCCCAACCTCTCGCACCTGGCTCTCCCGGAATCCCATCGAATCCACGTGGTCCTGAAGAAAAATTGTAAATCATCTCGTCAGAAAAAGTTGAATCTTAGGAGATTTATATTCCCATTCTGATTCTGAAATCAAAGGTGCTTGTCGTACCTGTTAATCCTTGGTCTCCTTTCTGGCCTGGGCTACCGAACACTCCTGGAGGCCCAGTATCTCCCTTAAGTCCTCTTTCTCCAAGTAGTCCAGGTATGCCATCGTGACCTCGTTCGCCGTCGCGTCCCGGTGTTCCAGAAGATCCGACCATTCCAACATCACCTTTTTCACCTTGCGGACCGATCGGGCCGAAATGTCCTCGATCTCCTTTCGGGCCAGGAAGCCCTGTCAGTCCAGAATCCCCTTTCTCGCCAGGAATTCCAGGGAATCCGTCTCTTCCGTGTTTACCCAAAAGTCCTGGCAGACCTTTTTCTCCTTTTACGGTCAGTCCCATTAGGCCCGATGGTCCCACGGGTCCAGGCTCGCCTGAATGACAAATTGCATTACAATTTCTTGCAGATCCATGATTTTAGGTACGGTTCGAGCAAAACTTCATAACTCAGATTCAAAAATGTAGGTTTACCTTTCGGCCCGTATGATCCAGGTGGTCCAGGCGATCCCGTTGGACCTGGTGAACCGGGTTCTCCTTTTTCCCCGTTGAACCCTGCTAGCCCAGTGAAACCTCTATCCCCTTTTTCTCCGTGTGGTCCGTGGATTCCAAAGTTTCCAGGTTCACCTTTCTCTCCTTTGATGTTTATCGTCAATCCAGGAAGACCACGATCTCCTTTTCCTCCGATGGGCCCATGTGGCCCAGGATATCCGTCTGGGCCTGATTAGCAAAGTAATAAACACTATCGTTTCAATCTGCTCATCCAGACGTGTTTTTTTATGATTATCTTGAAGAGAAGTTACGATTATCTTACCATGTGGTCCCATTTCTCCCTTGAAACCATCAAGACCTGGGAATCCAGAAGGCCCAGGTTCCCCGTCGCGACCTGGGAAACCTATTGGACCTTGTGGCCCTGGTTCTCCTGGAGTTCCAGGACGTCCATCAATTCCGGGCTCGCCGGGCTGTCCAGGTGCTCCCATGAATCCCTGAATAGGTGGAAATTATTTGGGTGGAATTATGGAAATTACATGGGTGGAAAGACCGTTGCGGTTGCAGTTTACAAAAATCTGAGAACTTACCGTTTCACCTTTCAGTCCATAAGATCCACGGAGTCCTAAATCACCTTTTTGTCCTGGTTGTCCAGGAATACCGTCTCTACCTGGAAAACCTACATCTCCTTTCGCTCCTGGAATCCCATCGAGACCCTGACCCGTACGTCCTTTTTCTCCTCTTTCGCCATCAAGTCCATCTCTGCCTGGAGGTCCCTTTGGTCCACGGAGTCCAGGTATACCAGCTTCTCCTTTTTGTCCTTTCTCTGAAACTTTCCCTGCTTCACCTTTGTTACCCTATAAAACACGAATGAATGAATAACTGTAACTCAAATTCCATTTCACTATCTTGATATTTTTATCTGTGTACGAATGATTACCGGGAAACCAGACAATCCGCGATCGCCCTTCTCGCCTTGGAATCCAATCGGTCCCGGCAGTCCTGATGGGCCCATAAATCCAACATCTCCTTTGAATCCAGGAGGTCCAGGCAATCCTGGTTTGCCATCCATGCCCGGCATGCCAGGGAATCCTGGTAATCCTTTTGGTCCTGTGTCACCCTTGGCTCCTGGAACGCCAGAAAGACCTGCGGTTCCAGGTGTTCCTGGTTTACCTTGTCGCCCTGGGTATCCTTTAGGACCGTCGATCCCAAATTCTCCGCGATCTCCTTTAATTCCAGGGAATCCAGGGACTCCTGTCCTACCCGGTTCTCCAGGTAGACCAGCATCACCTATACAAATTTATGCATCATCTTTGTGAAGAGTTTATGTCTCCTTAGCTTCCGATTAGTACACCCATATGAAATAAAACCTAAATTAGGTCTCATATTTAGCGGGCCTGATTTAAACCCAGACTATGCTTTGGTTGGACCTGGACAAGATCTAACATTCCATTTACTAGTTGAATTGAACTTCCATTCTGGTCAAATCAGGTCAATCAGTGTCTGAATCAGGTATGTCCAGCCTAAATTTAGATAACCTAGATTAGACCTAAAATTGTATCATTTGATGGTTGAATTTAGGTTTCATGCAGGTCTAATCAAGAGTCTAAATCAGGTCTAATTTGAGGTGGATTTATTATTCCTAGAGTTACTTTTTAAGAATTACCTCTAAGTCCATCCACGCCAGAATTTCCTGGTATCCCGGAAGGTCCAGGTGGTCCAAGTGGTCCAGTGCTACCTTTTTCTCCTGGAGGTCCAGGCATGCCATTCAATCCAGGAATACCTATGTCGCCTTTTTCGCCATCAAGTCCTGGCAATCCTGCATATCCAGGTTGGCCCTCTTTGCCTGGAGGACCAGGCACGCCCCTTTCACCTTTTGACCCTGGTGGTCCAGTCGGTCCGAAACTGCCTTTTATGGACACGCCTACTTCTCCCTTGCCGCCTTTTGGTCCTCCGAGTCCAGGGTAACCACGAGGACCATCTTTCCCAGGATCTCCTTGGAAACCCATGGGACCTACGTCTCCCTTATCTCCTCTTTGTCCTGGGATTCCTCGAGCGCCTGTAGGCCCTGGATTTCCTCTTGGTCCGATAGGACCGGGTTCACCCTGATTACAAGTTTACACCCTGAGCTTTTTCAAAGATTCTCACGAATGCCAAGCCATGTAAGAAAGTAATCATCAAACTATGGGTCTCATATTGGGCAGACTTGATTTAGAACAAGATTAAGTCTAGTTGTTGCCTAGATTCGACCTGATGTTTCATTTTATAGTCGGATTCAGATATGATTCAGGTCTAATCTAGACTTCATCTGAGTTTAAATCAGGTCTGTCCATTATTAGATCTAGTTCAGGCCTGACTTTTCCCATGGTAGATTTTTTCAATAGTTGAGTTTGATGCAAGAGCACTTACGGGAAAACCTTGGTCTCCTTTCTCACCCGGGAAGCCGTCTCGACCATTCAAACCCGGTTCACCTTTCTCACCAGTCGCCCCGCTATCTCCTTTGAATGCCTCCGTCAAGTTCAGAGGCGGACAATTACCTACGAGTTGATATCATCGCATTGAAAAAGTGAAACAATCTTGCATATTTTGGTGCTCGATCAACTTCTTTTTCTTGAAAAGATCAGTGATGAAACTTGCACGGTTTTTGGAATGAACATTTACCGGCTTCTCCTTTGGGACCGTACAGTCCCGGGTCTCCTTTTGTACCGCGTTGCCCAGGGTATCCTGGTATTCCAGATTCTCCTTTGATACTCGTACCCTTTTCTCCTTTTCTACCTGGTATTCCTGGTTGTCCCGAAAAACCATCCTTGCCAGCAGAACCGGGTTCACCCTACACAAAGCAAAGTTTCCAAGACCATTTAAAACGTAATGTTTTTACTTGTGGAAGATAATTTCTACTCACAGGAGTTCCCATGAGCCCAGGAAAACCATCCAGCCCCTTCATGCCCTTTTCACCTGGAAAACCTATCGGCCCGACCGGTCCTGGTCGTCCATCTTCACCGCGAATCCCCTTATCTCCTTTTTCGGTTTTGACCATATCTCTCGTTATCAAAGCGTCGACCCCAGGTGGACCTTGATGGCCAGGTGCTCCAGGTATACCATCCTTTCCCTACGAAAACATTTGTGTAAGTTGTGTTTTCACATTGGTCAATCTTTAAGACTGGAATCCCACTCTAACTAAAGGAGAAGAACGTTTTACTCTAATTCTAAAGTGCAACTTAATGCGCGCGCACTCAATTGACTCATTTGGAGTGGAATTTTATCCCGAGAATAAGGCGTGTAAAACGGACTACTGGGGTTGTACTACTTGATACTGGGTGGTATCAGATGGTATCAGTCTGATACTACTTGATACTGAGTGGTACCAGTTGATATTGAGATGATACTACTCAGTATTTGGTGGTACCAGATGGTATCAGTCTAATACTACTTGATACTGAGTGGTACCAGTTGATATTGAGATGATACTACTCAGTATTAGGTGGTACCAGTTGGAATTAAGATGATTCCCTTTGATACTGGTTGGTTCCAGTAAGTATTATGTTTCTTCACTTACTGAAGGTCCAGGGGGTCCTGGCGAGCCTGGAAATCCGTCAGCGCCCAACTCTCCTTGCGGGCCCCTTTCACCTGGCGTACCCCGACGTCCCTCAAGACCAGGTTGTCCATCCAATCCGCGATCGCCTTTAAGACCCGGTAATCCAGGCACGCAATCAGAGCAGCGGCCGCCTCTATCTCCCTTGTCACCTTGCAGACCTGGGTGTCCTGGTAATCCGTCTCGTCCTGGTTTTCCAGATTCACCTTGCGACCCAGGAGCACCTGGTGCACCCGGGATGCCTTCCAAAGAATCGCCTGGTCTTCCTCTCGAGCCCAAATATCCCCTTTCACCCTTCTGACCTTTTTCGCCGTCTCTTCCGAAGAGTCCGTCCATTCCTTTGGGCCCCTTTTGCGTTGAACATTGAATTCACGAATGTAGAATACAGTTTAGTCGGTTTTGTTTTGTAAGAATGTATCAAGTACTCACAACTATGGACATTCCTTTTTCTCCCGGGGGCCCTCTAAGTCCCGGTGGTCCTGGGGGTCCATCGTAACCATGTTCTCCTTGCAATCCAGGGAATCCGGTTGTTCCAGCCTCTCCCTTGGTCCCTTTTTCTCCCGCCAATCCTTCAGCCCCTGGAACACCTTCTCCTCCGCGCCCACCTTTTATTCCCAATGGACCTCTGGGTCCTGGTTCTCCCGGGTATCCATCCAATCCTGAAGGTCCAATCGGTCCTTGATACCCTCTTGGACCTTGTTCTCCCGGTGGCCCTGGACGCCCTTTGCTACCCTAAATCACGGATTTCCATACCAACATGATGATTTTCTCAATGCGACTTGGAAATATCACTCTTCAATATTCATACGATGAATAATTGTTTTTGGTTCGCGATTTACTCACTCCTGGTTTTCCTTGGGGCCCACGAAGCCCCGGAGGCCCAGTCAATCCATCTTTTCCGGACTCTCCTTTTTGGCCAGGTCGACCTCCAAGACCTTGCATACCGTCGTATCCTCGGTCTCCCTTATGACCTTCGGGTCCAGGCTGCCCAGCGAAACCGTCTCTGCCCTGAGTCGTGAAATGCTTGTTGATCCATCGATTCTTCGAGATTTTTGTACGAGAAAAAGAGAGGTACTTACTCGAATACCTGGTGCGCCCGGTAGACCTTTCTCTCCTTTTCCTCCCGGCGTTCCCGGGATACCGTAACTGCCTGCAAGACCGGTTTCGCCCTTTTGTCCTTCATATCCCAACTCGCCCTAGAAAAGTATGATAGAAGGTCGTTTTATGGTTTTTCTTGCTGAAATCATGGTTATTCATTCTTCTCGAAGTTGCATGAAGTTTCACCTTGTCTCCTTTCTCTCCCCTATCACCAGGGAGTCCGACAGTTTCCACTGGTCTGTCGACTCCAGTTTGGGCTCCGGAGTCGCATATTCCCGGCGTTCCCGCCTCACCAAGATCGCCTTTATCTCCTTTGGCCCCATAGAACGACACGCCACTTTCTCCCCTCTCGCCTTTACCTCCAGGAACACCATCATCGCCCTTTGAAAGTATCGAAAAACCGAATCAATCAATCTCTAGTGAGAAAACATTATATTGACGATAAAAATAACTTAGCACTGCTTACGGAGCGGCCCATATCGCCTTTCATTCCGGGGAATCCTGGCTCTCCCGGGATTCCAGGAGATCCTATGGGACCTCTGACTCCGTCAAATCCGGGTTCTCCTTTTTCTCCCGCTGGCAGATTTCCTACGTACGCCGATTGACCCTTGTCTCCTCTGTTACCTGTTGGTCCTTTGTACCCTCTTGGTCCTGTGTCTCCTTTCAATCCAGGAAGTCCAGGAGCTCCCTAATTATTTAATGGTAAAGTTGTATCGTAGTATTGGAAGGAGGCATGATTCTGTTGTTCCATCGTTTGGGTTAGGTCAAATTAAGTTGATAGGATGATAACACAGTGGTACCAGTTGATATTAGGATGATTCTCGTTGATACTGGTTGGGACCAGTTGGTATCAGGGTTATACTACTTGATACTCGGTGGTACCAGTTGATATTGAGATGATACTACTTTTTACCAGTTCGTATCTGGCTGATACTACTTGAGGAGCTCCCTAATTATTTAATGGTAAAGTTGTATCGTAGTATTGGAAGGAGGCATGATTCTATTGTTCCATCGTTTGGGTTAGGTCAAATTAAGTTGATAGGATGATAACACAGTGGTACCAATTGATACTGGGGTGATTCTCATCGGTACTGGTTGGGACCAGTTGGTATCAGGGTTATACTACTTGATACTCGGTGGTACCAGTTGATATTGAGATGATACTACTTTTTACCAGTTCGCATCTGGCTGATACTACTTGATAATGGATGATACTAGTTGATATTTTAATGATACTACATGGGATCGAGTAGTACCAGTTGAAAACAAGGTGATACTAGTTGGTACCAGTCAGTATCATGATGATACTTTTTGGTACTAGATGATACCGATTGATACCTGGATGATACTTCTTAAAACTGGGTGGTAACACTTGATACTGGTAAACTAATAATAAATTAACGTCCACGTATGTCTGAAACTCAATAATTTGCCTTTCACTTACATCGGTTCCATTACAACCGTCACGACCTGGTGATCCTGGCGCTCCAGAAGAACCTTGAAGTCCAGGAATACCGTTGATACCGGGAAAACCGGGTATCCCCATTTTACCCTGTAATCAACATCAATTAAAGAAATATAAACTCGAAAATTCAAATTGGAATTCAGAATCGAGAAAGTGGAGTAGAGAATTACCCGATCGCCCTTAGAGCCTCGCGGACCTTGTGGTCCCGGGTCACCTTTTTCTCCTTTGGATCCAATCAAACCCTCCGAACCGGGAAAACCACGCTGACCTAGGGGACCTTGAGGCCCCACGATTCCAGGTGGTCCCTAAAAAATATTCTTTTTACATTGAAAAAATGTTCATTTCTATTTCTTTCATGAAGAAAAAAGTCTTCGGAAAATTATTATTTTGCATCGAAAATGTTTTTTTGTTTCTTCGATTTTGGGAAAAAAGAAAATAGTACGATTCTTTTGCACGAAGATTTAAAATCAAAGGTGGAAACGATTTTTCATACTTGGTCGGTAAAAAAGCACGAACATCTACTCTACATTATTTATAATTTTTATAATTAGTTGCAAAAAAACGTCGCAAAATTAAATCACTTTTCACGACCTTAGTGTGTATTTTTTTGTATTTGTTTTAAATGGTACCGTAATTTTTCCCGACTTTTTTCTATGATTTTTACCCGGGATCCTTTTTCCGCAAAGCATTTCGGCGTGCAGCACGCGGAGCCGGTACAATTCCGCGGCGGAGTCGCCCCGGGAACGGGAATCGCTGCATAACTGTCAGGATAATTCCCGGATTCTCGAGAGAAATTGCCTCTTTGTTCGTCATATTCTTGTTGCCGTCTACGCTCATCGTCGAACGCGTTTATTCGGTCCCTATCTCGATCGTAAGCGTGACTATCGGGGTAATTCTCCGATTTCCTAGAGAAATTGCCCCTTTGGTTGTCATATTCTTGCTGCCGTCTGCGTTCTTCTTCGTACTGATCTACTCGTTCTCTATCTCGATCGTAAGCAGAGCCTCTTCTACTGTCGTTTTCATATGGCACGTATTCGTAGCCGGATTCGTATCGCCAATTTGTCGAATTCCGCCTTTCCAGCTCTTCTTGGCTTTCTGAAAATGATGTTCGAAACGTGATGTCATATTTGCCTTTGTTTATTACGAAAACATAATCACTTTCTAAATTTCTTCGAGTCGGATTTCACTCGAAGCAATTTAGAGAGTGATTGAACTGTAATTTATATTCAAACGTACCGTAAATCGGCTCTTCGCTTCTTTCAATATCACCTCTCCTTGTTTCGAGCGTAGATAATAATTTCCCGCCATGACGAGAAGAGTAATCCGATCCGTTGTAAGGTCGATAATATTGCTGAAATGCATGATTTACATTCATAAAACATAACTTATGCCATGTTCGGTATTGAAAAAAAAAGTTACCAACGAATGTATAAATCCAAAAAATGAACCCAAACGCAAATGTGCATACGGAAAAATTGCACGTGCGGAACGAAAACGCAAACCTACGTTTTTTCTGCTTTTCTACAGTGCTAATGAGTGTACTCGAGCAAATTTCTACATTGCGTTGTGTATTTACTTTCGGCGTGCAAGCAGACAACTGAAACGCGTGCGAGTTTTGTCTTGGGTCAAACGCGGAGCGCCGTAAAGTGCGCTACTGGGAAATAACTCGTTTGCTCATTTGCGATTTCAACACTTGACGGACCGACAGTAATCTGTTACGGGGTTGCTGATTTCTCGGAACCTTCCTCTCTCGACAATTTCAAATAATTCTGAGCTACGATACAAAATTATATCGGCCAAAGTTCATTACAACTGACAATGACGAAATCAAAAAATGTTTATAAACAGAATCGAAGTGCTGTAACAAATGTCGCGGCGAGAAACAATTTTTAGGATCATGCTCTACTCATTTTTTGCTTTATCGTGTACGAAAAAATGCTATATTTGTAGCAATTTATACTACATTTCTACAGTTAAATTTTTTAGAGTGAAACAATATATTCTTTCGGTAGAGTGAAATTTTCACTCCAAAAAAGTGGAGATACTAAACTAATTTTTTGGAGTAAAATTGCGATCTTTTAGAGTGGAATGTTAGGAATTGAATCACATTATTTAGAGTGAAATTGAGTACGCGTGCATCGAATTCCACCCCAGATTTATAGTAAAACATTCCATTCTTCCAGTGAGAGTGAAAAAATTCACTCCAAAAACATGGAAATCCACTCCAAAAGCATTGAACTCGAACAACGGAATAGAATTCAATTCCAAAAGATAAACGCGTAAGTTCCTGCGAGAAGCAAATGCAGAAAACGACTATTTTATTCAATAAGTGTAAACCTAATTTTCTCATCCCGTATAGTTGATATATCTCCTCGTGACGGTTCAAGAATTGTCCTTTTTATCGTCTTTCGGTCCGCCTTCGTTAAAAGCGTATGATTATGTAATCTACGACCACTAAGTATGTGTGCATTATCGCGATCATCGAGCCTTTTTTTCTCGCAGAAGTCTTCTTCCTCCTTATCTTCGTCACCTCTTCATTCCCCGTCCTCCTTTTCTTCGTTTCTTTTTTTGCCACCGCCGTACATTTCCATGTTTTTCTTCTTTGCCGCTCTTTTCGGCCCCGGCTCCTCCGCCTTTTTATTTTTCTTGTACCGAATTCAGCCTTTCCTTCGCTTCGTACGGATGCTGTAACAGCATCGGCGACGTCATCTTTATCTGGGACGGAGCATGCTAAATTATTATACGCAGAGGTTCTCAAACGACTCGTGTCCTTTTATTTCATCGTCGAAATAGTGTTCGAATATTCAAATCCATGGATATTACGAGTGGCTATAAAATTAGATAAACGCGGCATCGGGAACTCGCCGGATAATGAATTCCGCCCTAATAATCCATAAAACTGTATGACGCGACACATTGCATTATCATCCATATTGGAGAGACCTTCCTTCGGCTTGCATCTGCCTGACCTCCATCGTCTCGTTTATTTAACGACGAAACGAAATGTGCGATGACACAATTGCAAAACTAAGCGCGTCATTTTTTCGCAGCTCGGGATTAACGAGGGTAATAGTTGGATAAAGATACGAAATCCTTGCGCTTTCGTAGGCGAACTCGTTCGCTCCAGACGCGCCGGCCGCTCGCTTTATAATCTTTTATCAAATGCCCCGTTTCGACACTTTTACTCGCCGCGAAATTTCGCCTCTCTGTAATTTGCGAAACTGGAAACCTGGTAAATTTCGGCAGGCACGCGTCCCGACCAGTTCTTCCTCCTCGAGAGGGTTCGCGATGGAAAGTTCAGGGGAATCGAGAGTTGTTACGCGGGTACAAAAAAAAGCAGGTCCGACCCGAGCCGAGCGCGCGATTGACGAGAGCGCGCTGTACTCGTTTTCGGCGACGTTTCGATGTCGCGAAAACTCGTTTATGAATGAACGCTCAACTTTGCGATTCGTGGGTTCAATTTTTTGCGATTTCAGATATTTACGTACCGATTTTGCGAGTACGGCCAAGCACAGAAGGGATGCGGCAAATCTGCGGTTACAAAAAGAATAATCAGTTATTCGAATTGCAATTTAGCGGATTGCAACGAGGCGCGAACGATGAAGCATTTCGCCGAAGAGTTTTACGTATGCAACGTCCCCTCGTCGTTTCCCGTGTCACCATTTCTCAGCTCATTTCGCTCCTTTTTGTTCCCTTCGCCGCGCGTTTCGGTCCCGAAGCGAGCATAGTCGGGAGCACGTTTCGTCAATTATGTAGCCTTTTTTTTTACTCGAGAACCAAAGCCACGTTTCTGAATACGCGGAACGTTCAACGTCAAAAACAACGGATGTAAAAACAAGTTGAAAGGAGCAAAAACGAACTCGATGAAACTTGCCAATCCCGAGAATTCTACACATTTTTAATGACAGCAATTTTTTAAAAATCCCTCGCCGCGTTAAACTCTCGTGTTAATTACATCCCCGGCAGTAAAACGGTGGAATTGATGCTGTGTTGTTAACGAAGGGAGTACGAAGGAAGGAAAGGGTGCGTAAGAAGATGCACTCACCGCAATCCCGACCGCGAGATGGTCATGTCGACCTCCCTATTCCTCCCGCGCGAGGTGGTATAGGGAGCCGAATCGGTCCAGCAAGGCCCGTTGAAAAACTACGCGAAGGGAAGAAAGAATATCGGCCGCGGCGAAGTGATAAGACGCATGCGGTGACGTCCCATCCAGAGACACTGAATGAGCCACGGAAAGTGGATGGAAGAACGGCAGACACGAGCCTCCGCCAAAAGAAGGACCCACCCGCTCGGGCTCCAGCGATGCCGAGCTCTTCTTTTTCTTCCCTTATTTTTCTTCTTCTTCTTCTTCTTCTTCTTTTTGTTGTTCTTCTTCTTCTTCCTTCCCCCTCAAAACCTCCCCCTCTCACTCCATGATTCTCCTTTTCCCGCGACACGCGGGGTCGCCTCTTTTTCGACTTCTTCTTCGTCTACCACCTCTCTCTCCCCCCCTTTTAAACGGCACATGCACGATCTACGACGACTCCGCGACTCCCGAGGACCGTAGGAACAACGCGCTTCCAGTTTCCAGCCATCCACTTCCCGGTTCTCCTCCCGACTGGCTTGCTCTAAAATCGAGACTCGGCCCGAGGCAGCGCTGTCGATCCACACATCTCCTCGTGCAACCGGCGCTCCTTCTTTTCTTCTTCCCCGACGACTGACGGCCCGGTCGTTCGATCATTTCTTCTTTCTTCCACCCTCTCTCCCTATTTCCTCTTCCTCTCCAGCCAACGTTTTCTCCCTATCCTTTCTTCGCGTTTTCCTCCTTCTTCTCCCTTCCACGGCCCTCCTCCTTGGCCCCCCTTCTTCTTCATCCCTTCCACGGCAAACCCGGGCGACTAGTCATCACTTTCCGTAGACCCTCCTGCCAGCCCACACGACCCCACGCCGGCTTTTCCGACACTCGGCTCGCCCCCCTCTGCCCCCCCCACCCCCCCCCACCCCCCCCCCCACATCACCGCACCCCTCTCCACCACCCATCGCCCTCCCCCCCTCC
>JABFQM010001735.1:0-18953 GCA_022816865.1 Zelostemma sp. ZL-2020
GACGCTCTTGATATAAACGTCAATAAATCCGAATCATGGTCATTAATCAATGCGGGATTTTTTCAGAAAACTTCTCTAATGTATGACAAACATTTGTCTCACTGAAAGATTTCTGTAGCTCAAAATTCCCTCGATACTTTTTCTTATCGAACGTTCCAATGCATTTTCCGACCAGGATTAATTTACAATTAAATATTATTGATTTTAAATATATCGTTAACTGAGTATCCGATAAAAATTTTAAATCATGTCGCACATAACTTAATGAGTTATGGCGATTTCAATTTCGAAAAGTATTGATTTCTGCTGTAAAAAATTTGTCGGTTTTTATTTTTCATTTTGAACAATTCGATGCGGATAAAAGAATGTCACACAGGAAAAAGTTGCGTCTCGTCATTTTGGACGACTTGGTAATTTAAAAAAAATTAAACTTGATTTCTTTCGATTCCCATTTTCTAGACCCAGGTTCAAATCCCAGAAGGGGCAAGTTTTTTACCTGAATTTTCCCTTTTTTCAAACCGCGACTGTATCTACGATTTTTCAAAACATTTTTCTAATGAAACGTTCATTTGTCGAAAACGACAAAGTAATTTTTTTATCAGCAAAAAAATCACTTATAATAACACCGAAAAAAGATCAACTTTCAAAAATTTCCCGCCAATTCCAAATCACGCCACGTCTCGATACAAAACTGTAATCTTTGAACGCGAATTACATTTCCTTCAATCAGTAACACTAATTAAATAATTTGTCAGTTCAAAAAAATGGACATGCAGATGTACCTGATAACGCTCTTGATAAGACCATATCTATTGCGCACTGTCGCTTTAGAGAGAATACTTCGCGCGCACATCATCACGAAACTAAATTTCAAGTTATCATTTACGAACGAACGATACTTCGAATCTGTGCGCGTCAACGAAACTTGGCCCCAGATAAGAGGCGCATTCGATAACCCCGAGTCGAATGACGAAAAAATGGGCCAGCGCAATGTACTCATCGCGAGCTTTTCTAAATACTACAATCATCGATAAATTTCTCCTAATGAAAGCATTCAATTTCTACGAGCGCAAAACTCTTCGGAAACATCAACATTTCGTCTCTGACTCAATGAACGAATCAGATTCACATTTGTACAAACAATGTGCGAAAACTACCAAAAAGAAACTACAGCATTCTTCAAACTGGTTAAATCAAAGGCAAAATACATTTTACGGAACAAAAGGGGGGGAAATTCGCTACATGCAAGTGCGTTAAAACAGTGATCGACGGGTGAAAAACAAGTTCATAAGTCGACATGCAGATGGTGCCAGCTACGTACACTTTGAGTAAGACTGTTTTACCTTCGAGGCTCCACATGCTCGACTGTTAACTCGGGCCGCGAAACGCTTAGAACAAAGAAAGAGAAGTCGATTAATTAAAGACTTCCATAGCTGGAAACGAATCGATGCTTTAATTAAAGAACGCATTTTCCACGCGTCATCCAAAGATCAATAAACGAGGTTTCCAGTTTCCACGAACCACCATTAATTTTCATGAGTCGTGTTTCTTGCTCGTCTGCTTTTTCAACTTTTGCGCGCGAAGTCACGAGGTTTTGAAAAAACGATCGAGCGTTGCGCAAGTTTTAGCGTTTGCAGGCAAAAAATTAGTCGTTTCTCTCCGGCGCGTTATACATTATTAATTTTTACAGTCAAAGTTGCACAACGCTCTCGATGGTCATTGGAAATTGAAATTTGTCGGCGTGCGCAAAAGTCCTGACTCGGGCAACCACATGATTCACGTAGCCAGAGGTTGGATCATTGAAAGTGCACAATGAAGACATCCTTGACTTGGTTTCACGTTTCGTTTCGCGAAGCCCTTCGTCACCGTTATCAACCTTGGAATATTTCGAAATCGGTTCATTTACGGATTGGATTTTTTTTAAAAGGGACCGAAATTGGAACCGAACCGATAATTCATTTGGTTTTAGTTCCTAATGAAAAATGCCGGGTACAAATTGGAGAAATGAAAAAAAAAAAAATCTGCCATGACCGGGAATCGAACCGGGGACAACGGCATTTTCAACGTCAGGTAGGATTATGCGTAACGTGAATGAGGACGTTACCTAATACTTTCCCCCTCCCCCACGGATTTAGATCGAGCGTGCTTGGTAGAAATGAAAATTCACGCTAACTTTAGTCGTGAGAAACAGAGATTACGCGGGATAATTAAAGCGCAGTGTTATTGATACTTACGACTTTTCATCCGTAATTAAATTCATGATCTTTTTTTTTTCGTCTTACACGCGGAAAAATAGCAAAACGATGCAAATCGAGCCGACGTTTTACGAAAAAAGTCTCATGTTCGTAGTTATGTCTTATTTCACGTTTTTGTAGACTTAAAAAAGTTGCGCTGAATTTACATTGCAAATTTGCTTGAGAAGCGAATGCATTTTTTTGAGCGTTATTTTCGTATTCGAATTATCGAAAGGCTTGTGAAATGCAGTTTCATAATTCATGCCATAAGCGAATTCCGATACATTGTGAAATGCAAAAAAGCGCGATGGAAAAAACGAGAAAACCCTTTTCCGATCTTCCGATTGTTTACAAACAATTTGGTTGTTCGATGCATTGTAAAAACCTTCGCGAATAATCCGCCATGTGGCGCTGACACGCCGAAACGTGCGAAAAAACGCAAACAATTCGAGGAAAACTCGGTTCGCGAAAAAGTAAAACCCGTTTACCTGAATGTTTGCTGCTTGTCTTGCATCCTTGTGACCAACGTCTTCTTCGACGCGCTGTCATTCACGTCCAGGTCCACCATCGCTTTCGCAAGGTGCAAATCTTTTTCGTTCATGATCGCACCTTCTCTTCGACACGTACCGACAAGTGTCCTCGGACTCGCGAGTCGCGACACAATTCCGACAGTTTCGAAAATAAAAGCGATGAGCGGCACTTTGCATGTGTGTTGAGCGCTTGTCGGTATGTACTGTGTTTTCGCGTTGACGCACGTGCGCGCGAATGAGAGGGAAAGAAAGGGCCGCGTTCTGCCAACTTCACGTGGCACAAGTCACCACCGAGCGTTACCGAAGTTTGCCGAACGAAGCCGAATAGATCGAGGTTGCGCGCGCGCGCAGCTTGCATACAAATTTATCCATATTTACGCAACGATTGCATCTTTTTAGCCAGCATTAGGATAGATATTTTTTCCGCGAATCGTTGAGATGACAATTATTGAGAATGTTTCGTTGATATTAATTTAATGTTACATTTCACGGTCCAATCGGTATTACATATGTTCCGCAATTAATTATAGGTTAGTAACTCGGGTAATTTTCGCAAATAAACACGAAGACGTTTCACGTGTCAAAATGTTCTTTTTCGTTTACGATTTCATTGCATTTGGAATGATTCGAGGATTTTCTTTTTCTAGAAATAGGAATAAGTAAAGAAACGAAATGACTTCGATAATCAAATTACATGCCGTTTCCGGGGCGATGGACGAATCGCCGCCGTGTTATATTTTGCAAGTCGACGAATTGCGGATACTTCTAGACTGCGGTTGGGACGAGAATTTCGACCAAGATTTCATTAAAGAGTTGAAGAGGTGATAATTTTCTGTTTCCAAGATTTCGACCAAAATATCCGTTATTAAGTCAATTTTAATTTTAAATATCAATATTATTGAATTTTCTTCAATTTTTTGCTGATAACTTTATTGCGATAAAGAAAATTGACACTCAAAATGAATTAAATTCCAGGCAAGTACATCAAATAGACGCGGTGCTTTTGTCGTATCCGGACCCACTGCACTTGGGTGCGTTGCCTTATTTGGTGGGAAAATGTGGACTCACTTGTCCGATTTACGCCACTATTCCAGTATACAAAATGGGTCAAATGTTCATGTACGACATGTATCAGGTAAAGCAACGGAAAATTGAAAAATGGATTGCGCTAGAACCGGTTGATTGTATCGATTCTTATTTTTAGTCTCGCCGCAACATGGAGGATTTTTCGCTGTTCACCCTGGACGACGTCGACGCGGCCTTTGACAAAATCGTTCAGCTCAAGTACAACCAAAGCATTTCCATGAAAGGAAAGGGTTACGGCGTAACGTTGACTCCTCTTCCAGCGGGTCATATGCTCGGGGGAACAATTTGGAAAATTGTTAAAATCGGGGAAGAGGACATCATTTACGCTGTCGATTTTAATCACAAGAAAGAACGGCACTTGAATGGCTGTGAACTAGAAAGACTGCAAAGACCGTCTCTTTTGATAACTGACGCGTTCAACGCAACTTACCAGCAAGCTCGTAGACGCACAAGAGACGAGAAGTTGATGAGTAATTTGATTTTACATTTACTCACAAATGCTGTGTCTTTCTTTATATTCAATTGTTTGTACGATTTTTCCAGCCAACATTTTGCAAACTTTACGAGGTGGAGGAAATGTTTTGGTCGGAGTCGACACCGCTGGAAGAGTCCTGGAGTTAGCTCATATGCTGGACCAACTTTGGCGCAACAAAGAGTCGGGACTTTTGGCTTATTCTTTGGCGCTTCTCAATAATGTCAGTTACAACGTCGTCGAGTTCGCCAAGTCCCAAATCGAGTGGATGAGCGATAAGTTGATGCGGAGTTTCGAGGGGGCGAGAAACAATCCTTTCCAGTTCAAACATCTTCAGCTGTGTCACAGCATGGCTGAGTTGAACCAAGTTCCCAGTCCCAAAGTAAAAATAGTCTTCAAAATCAGGAAAAGTTTGCGTGAAAATGGAAACATGACTAGAGATTTTTTGCAGGTGGTTTTGGCCAGTACGCCGGACATGGAATGCGGATTTTCTCGCGAGTTATTCCTTCAGTGGGCCAACAATCCTCAAAACAGCATCATCATTACCAGCAGAACGTCGCCGGGAACTCTTGCTCGAGATTTGGTAGAGAACGGCGGGAACAGAAATATCACGTTGGAGGTGAAAAAGCGGGTGAAACTGGAGGGTCAGGAGCTGGAAGAACACTTGAAGAAAGAAAAGCTGAAACAAGAGCAGTTGAAACAGGAACAAATGTAGGATTCCAATGTTATGAAATGTAACGAGACAAACAGGGAAAAGAGTGCTCATGTTTTTCTAATTTTCAGGGAAACTGCGGATGTAAGCTCGGAATCCGAAGACGAGATCGAAGTAGGCGGTACGAGAGGAAAGCACGATTTGCTCGTGAAACAGGAGAGCAAGCCTGGATTTTTCAAACAGAGCAAGAAGATGCACCCGATGTTCCCGTTTGTCGAGGAGAAAGTCAAGACCGACGAATACGGAGAAATTATCAAGTAATTTATTAATTGATTCATCTCGGAAAAATGTCTTTAATCGTTCGACTTTTAGGCCGGAAGACTACAAAATAGCCGAAGCGAATCCAGAGATAGAAGATAACAAAGAGAATATAGACTTGAAGAAGGAAGAGTCGCTGGTGCATCCCGAATCCATGAGCGACGTTCCGACGAAATGCATCCAAGTCTCTCGAACGGTGACCGTGAACGCGACGATCATGTACATTGATTTCGAAGGCAGATCTGACGGCGAGTCGTTGCAGAAAATTATGGCGCAGCTGAAACCTCGCAGAGTCATTTTGGTCCGAGGGTGTCCGAAAGACACCGAAATCCTGGCTCAGCAGGCTCGAAGCGTCGACGCTCGCATTTTTATTCCCTCGAGGGGAGAGACCTTGGACGCGACTACGGAAACGCACATATATCAAGTGTGCACATTTTCAGTTTTATCCATGAAATTCGACGACAAAGATGCTGATTGTTTTTATCTGAATTTTAGGTGCGACTGACTGATGCTTTGGTGAGCGGGTTGAACTTTTCAAAAGGCAAAGGCGATTGGGAGTTGGCATGGGTCGACGCGACGATCACCGCGCGAGATCAGATCTGCCCCGATGCAGTCGCCGATACCATGGAAGTAGACGAGACCGAACAAATCGATAAAATTCTGACACTCGAGCCGTTGCCGCTCAGCGATGTACGTCGGCGTTAATTGTTTTCATGTAAAATTGTAATTGCGAGAAAGGCTTATTTTCGGATTTTGTTATTCAGGTCCCAGGGCATCAAACGACTCTTTTCAATGAGCTCAAGTTATCGGATTTCAAGCAGATTTTGCACAAAAATAACGTCCCATCCGAATTCAGCGGTGGCATTTTATGGTGTTGTAACAATACCATCGCTGTGAGAAGAGTGAGTAGAATTACAAAGATATTCTTGATTTTAATTACAGTTTATTCACGTGACATTTTAATTGCGTTTCAGCACGAAGCCGGGAAAATCATCATCGAAGGATGTTGTTCCGAAGATTATTACAAGGTCCGGGAATTGCTCTACGAGCAATTCGCCATTGTATAAACGCAATATTTTTATTGAAAAATATATTTTCTACTTCGGTGTACATTTTTCTGCTGCTAAAAATGAGAAATGTTTGTACAATATTTGTCGTTTGGGAAATACAAAAGTTTTTGTAGAAATTGATTGGCATTTGGATCTTCAAACGAGATTGAAATTGGAATGGAAGAGGAATGCAATTTTCCGGATGAGAATAAAAAGCGCAGACTTTGGAAACGACAAATAAAAATGCTTTCTCGTCAGCGAAAATGTCATGGTTTCGTAACGGAAATGGGTTGTTTACAATCACACACTTACTCTTCTATAAACAAAAGTGATAAAGTACTTTATTTTCCAAAAAAATTGTCTCGGTGAAACATACAAAAAATGCTGCTCTTGGCGAGTAACTCGATAATGCCTGAATAAAATAATTGGTAAAACAAATGGACTTTCAACGAAAGAAATTAAAATGTAAGCTGCGGTTCGAAAAGCTTTGACGCGATGTCGAATGTCAATTGAAACCATTGGAAGAAATGACGATACGAGTTTGGATCTACCCTTGAATAGTCTTTGTACAAGAATTACACATTTTCGTTATTATAAATGATGAAGTCGACGATAAGTGATGATGACAATGACAATGACGTTTCTGTTATTACAAACTAATTCAAGTACATCTGTATTATATTATTTAATTGTTCTGTACATGTCGTTCGTTTTATTTTCCACTCCAGCGTCGGACAATCAAGTCGCGATTTTGCTTCGTTCCACCCCGATTTATTGCATACTGCACATCCAATTGTGTATGTATCGTATGCACTAACTGGACTCCGGACCTTCCTGCAAACATAGCATCAAAACAGAATTTTAAATAGCCGCAAACAAGTTTTTGTCTTTGAAAAATGTTTTCTCATTTCGTGTTTTCGATTTCAGGCGAAACAATAAAGCAACCAAAGTTTTGTAGTGTCGTGTTTATTGGAATAACATTTTTTTGTCGTATTTTCGTGAAAGGGATGAGCAACTAATCGATCTATAGCGATGTAAACAAAGGTTCAGTGACATATTTATACGTGAAATGTTACCTTGAACGCGTCGCACTCGCTGCTCAATTCAGAGTACAAAGGGCTTACCTGATTCGATCCACGTTGTTAATAAATTACCCAATTGAAAAGTTACGGTGTTTCTAGTTTCAAATGCAAGCAGAAATGAGTATGGCAGTTTATTTAATCGACAAGTTTTTTCTCGTAAAATCGGATTCGTAAAAAAACGCGGGAAAATTGTATATTAGTCAAATATCGATTATAGGAAATCGATTGTTTACGAGTATCGATTTTGAAAATGAAGCGTTTGAATTCGCAACGGTCGCGTGATTCGTCGAAAATTCGCGAGTGTTTTGCCAGTTCCGCGTAAAAATTCCGTGAACAGAATTCTCGTTACGTTTCCAAAAACTATGACGAGTCGTAACAGTTAACGTATCGAGAGTACACATTTTCTTTCGTCTCGTTGAAAGTTCGGTCGAAAGGTCATTGTCGCGTCCTTTGTTCGTGTTTCCGTTTCGAAGTCAAGTGTATTTTCGTTTTTTCGTAAGTGAAAGTGTTATCGAATGTGAGAGGTCATCATTTCTCGTCCCAAAAGGTTTTTTCCCAAGTAACGCTGTTTCGGTGAGTAAATAATTTCGCATTTTTCTTGCAAAATACCAATTTTACGAAAAAAAAGGCGCCATTCGTTGTTTCATAGATGGCGCTGCCATTTTCTCGAATTCGTCCGAAAATTATCATTTTTGTTCACAAACTAAACGAAAATGCATGGAGGTTCAAGAAAAAAATGTTGTTATGGTTGAAAAATACGTTTATATAAATTCACCAGTCCTGTGATACAATAATTTTCTAATCGGGTACAATAATTTTCTCGATCCGTGAAACATTCATATTCGGATTTGGAGAATAAAATCCGCCTCCCCTTCAATATTGTTCCAGTTCTGTATATCCAGCAATTAAATTACGAATAAAGTAATTAATAATAATCGTAACGTACACAAAGTATCCAAAAAAATGTGATTATGCCGCTTCTAAAGTTTTTTCTACGAAATGCGATACACACGAATTTGCCCTCTTCCTCCGTTCAAAATGCGAAACAAAAACCACGTAAAAAAAGTTCCGAATTACATGGGTTCTCTTTCCTTAAAGTGGCCACGATTACGAGTAACTCTCAATGTTTTCGCTCGAAAGCTCGTCTAAGGAAAACGGCTTGCTCTCTGGAATTATGGCCTGGCCCAACGTAATCTAAAGAACAATAGGGAGAGAATGAAAACACATTATCAAATGTCCAGCGGTTTAGAGAGCAGAGAGATTCAACAAAGTTACATTTTTCCCTTTTTCCTTTCGGAAACTAACAAACGCGAAATGAAAATGAGAACTTACGAGCACGAATTACGCATGCGCGCGAATCCCTACTTTTCAAGAATCTAACTATATTTACATTCTACATCGGTGTAAAATGATTGTAAAGAAAATCGAATGATTTCTCTAGTCGAGGAGAACGAGCTATGAACTGTGAACTCGACAGGAAAAAAGCATAAATTCCTAGTTTGCCACAATGTAGAAATGCAAATGTATTTACAGGTCGGCTACTTCTAGTTCGAACGCTCTCATTTTCCAACTCTTAAAACTACACGAATGATTCCCACTCCGAGTTGAACAAAGTCGAGCGTTAATGAGTCGAGTAAATATTCTTCAGCGCAGATCGTCTACGAGCTACAAAAATATAACGTTACGCACTTTCGTCAACACGACAGAAAACATAGCTTTTTTCTCTTTTTCCCAGCGAATATCTACAATTTGAAATATCTCTTATGTACACATTTGCTTTGTGCGAAATTTGGACGAGAAAAAAGGTCTCGTAGCCCTTTTTCTTCTACTCCAAGTCAAGAAACATTGATAAAATGAACAAAACTGTACAAAACATCGACGCAAACGAACTCGTCCGAAGGCGATCTCAATTTCCACATTCTTCGAGCAAATGCGCTTAGCGAGAAGCACTATCGACGACCGCATTGAGAAATCCCGGACGAGAAAACTGCGAGGGAGTCCCTTATTTCGAATAGAACTTTGGGTATAAAAAAGGAGACAACGAGGAATGTTTTCAAGAAATGCTCGCTCGTTCGCGCGGTAAATAACGCGTGAAATTGCACCGCGAGTCGCGATCAAGATTGTACATTTTCGTGTGATTTTTTTGGGAGTAAGATTAGTTGGTTGTTAGTTAAGCTATAGAGATATCGTAGCCAAGACTTACACTGTCTGCTCTGCTAGGACAAACTTCTCGAAACACTTGTGCGATAAACGGTTGCCTGGAACAAAGAAAAACGTCATTAATCATTCCGCATCGCGACTTTTCGCTGATTTGGGGATTTCGGAGGCGACAAAAATACGAACGAGCCGTGCAGAATTCGCACGCTCCGGGAAGTCTTTATCCAAGGTCTAGAGCAATTCGATTGTGCATTGCGAAAGGTGTCTAATTATGTATTTTGGAATTAAGCCAAATTTGTAACAGACTGTGACTCTTCTTTACGCCGGACGATTCTTACAGTCAACCTTAACCCAGTTTCGTTGCATAAGCTGTCAAAACTTTTCCGCGCTGTTATCCGAGTCGAGACATTGAGAAAAAGCATGCACCCGATTCGACATCTCGTGAGTATTTCAAGTACGTTTTTTTACGAAACTCACTTTGCGGGGAGTCCACCGCCCGGAGGTAAATTCGGCAGGTTCTCCGTCGTGAGCATTTGAAGCAACACCAGGAAGTCGAAGCCCTTTTTATCCTCCATCTCGGCGACGATCTCTATAAAGACGAAAACGGTATCAGCGGGAATTGAGTCGCAGAAAGAAAAGGATGGTCGGAAAGTGACGCCTTGCAAAGAATTGAGTAATTTAACGAATTCTTTTGCATTTCACCGAAATCTGAGCGGCGAGAACTTCGATGTGCTTTGTTGTTTCAGGTGAAGGAATCGATTTTTCGTGAAAAAGTGCTTCTAGAAGCGTAACAAATCGGCAGATTCTTCGGAGCATGCAGCTACTTAGGACTGGAATATTACGGATCGCAGTACATTTCTTATGGGCGTCATGGGCACCGTACTCCGGTCTTAAGTAGATGCATTTGGAAAAAAACCGTCCACCTCTGGAATTGTTATTGTTTTCGGAATTAACGGCAACTGCGGCATTTACGCCATAAGAAATGCATTGCCGTTAAACGAGGGTGGAAAAAGGGGAGCTCGAACGAGTCTACGATGTAGAAATGCTGCACCTACCTTTCGTCACCTCGTCAAACTTTTCGCTATTATTTACGTTTTTTTACACGTCAAAGCAACTCCAAGGGTGGAAGATGTTTTTACGATCGGAAAAGAAGGGAAAGAAATGTCACATTCCGTAAAGTCAAGGTCCTTGGTACAAGTCTGAGTACAAAATATTCAGAGAGAATCTTGAAATCGTATTTATTGCGCTTTTTGTACTAGTCGGTTATTAAAATATTGCATTCCTCGACGTCGCTCGTTCATAATTTTCTATGCAAAAATATGAAGCCGACGTTTCCAAAACTAGAGACTTCTCTTACAATCGTTCTTTGTCTATCGCTAGAGATCTGCATTAGGCGAGCATTTTCTCGATAAAAACCGCGATCGCTTCGAAACATCGAAGAATTACATCACGTTATTCAACCGTGAATCATAAATGAATCAATGTGAACATTGACTCATCGTACAAAGCAAACAAACTCGATGCGACGAAACTCGTAAAGCACTCATCGAGTGTTTTATGGGTTTCGAAGAATGTTGAAAAAATTATCATCTCCACTAGTGCAGATCGTTGGGTAATGTTCTAGAACACAGTTTGGCAATCAAAAACAGGTTGAAAACAACAAACACTAACTGATAGCAATGCTCGATCGAGCGCCGATAAGCTCGGACAGAGAAGACATACTTTTATCGATATTTGTTCTACACACATCAACGGATTCCATAGTTTGACCAGAGAAAAGTTATTTCGATCGGGAACACATTTTCTACGCTACAACAGGAGGCAGTTTTCAACGTTTGAAGGATTTTTGAACGGCTCGAACATGACTCGACGCTATTGTAAATACGCTACGATACTCGTTTTAGTCAACAAATTAAGTTTCGCATCAAGGCCTTTCTTTTGATTTTTCACAGCTCGAATATGTCTTCAAAATTTCTTATAAAAATACGTAAAGCAAGAAAAAGTCGTGAAAATTCACGCGACCAATTGACACTTGGAATCTACAAGCAGGCAGTTTTTCGCGTTTGAAGAATATTTGTCCGTTGAACGGAAGTTTCAGGAGTCTTTGGTGTTACGAAACACGAAACTAGCTTCGTTATTTGATGAGCGCATTCAAATTTCATACGCCTTTGATTTCCGCTTTCGCGCGAGAACTCAGAAATGCATCGAATATCGCATCTCTTCGAGGATGTACACCTTTTTCGTCTTGATCATCACTTTCTCACGGGAATCGCGTGACGATTCGCCCAAGTACTTTAATGCCATCGCAACAAAATGGAAAGAGAAGAGAAATTCTTCAAAAGCGTTAAAGATCGAAAGTGTTAGGTCCGTCTTCGAGAATAAAATCTGGGGTTAATGCAACCGCATAGAGTACACAGCGAATGAATGTATGCATAAGTTAGTGAACCTTTTATCCTGTTTTCTATGAACATTTCGAGCTCAGCTTCCATCTTTTGCGCCTCCGCGCTCGGTGTCGGCGCCGCGGGAAATGTCACCAGGACTATGCTCATATTGTCCCTGCTGCCCTGTAAAAACATTCGGCCATTTATCTCGGGAAGACCATACTTTCCAAAATCACGACTCCCGACTTTGTTGAACTTGTCAATTATATCTTATCTCGTCTACCAGATGATAATTCGAGTAAATAATAATACGTTTATCAAATACAAAGAAACCAGACTTTCGGAGAGAAATATCACCTTGTATAAGCAAGTATCTATGACTTGATTGGTGACGACCTCGAGGTCGTCGGTCAGTAGAAGCCTCGAATGTATGAAATCGCAGAGGTCTTCGTTGCTCATGACGTCCCAGACACCGTCGCAAGCGAGAACCAGGAACTCGTGCTCGTTGTCCCGGTCGAGCACGAAAATCTCCGGTTCCGGGGAGACCAGTTGCTCGCAGGGGCCACGGTCTTGGACGTTTTTGTACTCGTAATCCCCGAGTGCCCTGGACACGGCGAGGGAGCCGTTGACTCTTTGAATCATGACGCTGCCTCCAGCTTTTTGTATCCGCTCTTTCTCCTCCGGGAGCATCGGCTTGTGATCCGTGGTTGCGAAAATTGGCTCGCCCGAGCAGCAAAGCATCGCTCGCGAGTCCCCGCAGTTCGCAATATAAATATTGCGCGGCGAGACGAAGGCGCACACCGCCGTTGACCCGGACTTGTCCGTCCCCGAGCTCATTTCCGGCAGCTCCCGCATTTCGTCGTCGAAACGCAGGAAGCCCGAGTGGATGCCTTTTATCACGTCCTCGGCCTTGAATTCCTCCGTTTTCATAATGCTTTCTAACAAGTGTTCCGCGCTGTGAACCGATACGGAAGCGCCGGCGTGGCCGTCGAACACGGCGAAGTAGCTCCAGTCGGAGAGGCCTCCCTCCAGGCCCGTGATCGCCCTGTGGGCATCCTCCATCTCCATCCTCCACCCTTGCATCGAGGACACCCCGTAACGCAGCCCGTTGCCCACGCCATGCTCGTTGTACTTGTCAGTTTTCGGCGTGTCCAAAAACGCTCCCATCCTGGCCTTCCTCGGCGACGACGGCGACTTTTCCTGGCCTTTGGCTCTCTGATTCTTTTCCTTGACGCGAGGCTCGTTATTTTACAAGCATCTTCCGGTGGATGGATTCGACCAAGTTATCTGGAAAATTTAATTACGTGACACCTTCGGTTCTCGCTTTTTTCAGGGAAATCCTCGAGTTTTTTTTTCGTGCCGATGAATCAGCTCCGATTTCGTAGCGCGCGGAGTAATGACTTTGACAACGTCGATTCGATTACGTTGTTGCTTTATTGAGTTGACCTATTTTGTAAACAATGACGCCCTTCTAGGTCTTTTTTTTGCTCCGAGTTTTGAAAAAAACGTTTTCGAGGTTGAGCAGCGGGAAATGAAAGCGTCGCGTGCGAGCTTTCGATCGATTTTCGTAAATACTGAGGGGAGGGGGGGGGGGGATTAGGGACAGTGAAACCTTTACACTTGCTTGCGCGAAGGCAAAGGAGGGAATTATCTAGACTGGAAATTATTCAAATTTATAATTCGAATAAATTAATTTATTTATAGGAAGAAATATCGCCACATTGTGGGTTTTTTCTGCATAAGGATAAACTCTCCTTGATAAAATTGAGAGCACAAAGCGAAGTAAGCAATGGAGGCAACGATTGTTGGAAAATTATAACCAGGGAAATTCTGCTCGAAGTATATGGTTCCACCTTGGCGAATTATTCGGCGACTGGAAAGAGATCGTCGCGACCGCCGATCCATTTCGCACTCTTTAAAGGATTACTCGGTAACTCAAGAGTTCCAACTTCTCGATTATTCATCTAACTTTTGTGGCATTGTGAGATGATGTTATCTAATTTCAATTTTTCTTTATTTTCAATTACAGAGTTAGCAACAAAAATGTCTGGGCATACACTGACGGAAGCGAAGTTTACTCATTTCATCAACAAGACAGCTTTCAACAAAAGAAAATATCACAAAATAAAAGCTTCCAGTAAACTAATTTCTAACTCTTCGAAGTCACGCTCTGGCTCTTCTGTTGCTTCCAAGTCGGTCTCTGCCTCTTCTAAACGTAAATCAAAGCCAAGTAAGAAAATAGTGGATATTATAATAATATAAATAGAATTAAAAAAAACGAACAAAACAAGAAAAAAATTATTCAGATACTAAGCAACTGAACGTCAAAATATCATGATAACTGAAATAAATAATCGAAATAAATGTAGTAATTAGTAATTAAGTAATCAGAAAATTGGCATGTTCATAAAGAAGTCTATCATTTGTTTCCTCGTGTATGCATGGAATAATGTCTATTCAATATTTGTTTATCACAGATGACAGTGAGACCATTCCAACGGTGGGAAAAACGCACCCAATGACTCAAAATGTTAGCATGCATCCAAAAACGCATGACCCACCACAATGGAACTTTCCATCCACTTCTACATCATTGCCACAATACCACGATCCGTATGATTGGACGTTGCAACCACTTTGAACTTTTTAAATTCTACTCAAAAACACTTGTCATCTTAATTTGTATTTGTATTTGTATTTACTGTTTTGAAATGTAATGAATTGTAATGAAATATTATAATTAAAATCTGTTAATTAGCAATAAATGCTTTATTTTCATGCAATTCAAAAAGTCATTCACTCGGAACTGCAGATCAAAGAGGATCTAAAGAGGGCATATTTACATAAAATTTAGGCCCTAATTTATGCCTGTAAGTGGTAAAAATGGAAATAAATGCCACTTCAAGGTCTTAAATAGGGGCTAAATTGTATTGAAATGAACCCTCTTTTGGACCTCTTCAGCCTGGCAAGGTGCAGAATATGGAGGTCTTAAATAGAACGAAAACTTTGACTCGGGTACTTTGCTCATCTCTTCTTCACCCAGGTTCTTTACTCCGTTGTCCTCTTCCTGCCCCAAGCGTGTGTCTCTCTCTTCATCTTCGGACTCTTCCGATGTTTCCCCTTCTAAAATCTGCAAGAAATGTTTTTCCCAATCCTCCATTTCAATGGTTTCTGGGATCTCTGCTCTCCTTTTTCTTTCGCGGTTGATTATTTCCCATGCTTCCTTGTCCGTCTCTATGTTCTTCAATTCCTCTTCTTGCTATTTCCATCCATCTTCTTTTTTCTTTTCGCGTATTCTCTTGTATTCTTTCTTTTCACCTATGTACTGCTCCCTTCCCTTCCCTTCCCTTGTTTTCCCTTTTTTAAGTTTCCTTAACGTTCTCCTTATTTTTCTTTTGTATTCCTTACATTCCGCGTCGAACCAACTATTTTGTTGTTTCCATATGCCGCCTAAATTCAGGGTTTTCTTTGTTGTCGCATCACTCAGTTCTTTTGTAAGCGTTTCTATCCCGTGCTCTATGCTATCTTCTGCCCAGTCCATCTCCCGTAGCGTGGTTTGATACTTCTCTATTGTTTCTTCGTTCCAAATTTTAATCTCTTTCTTTCGAATCCCCGCATTTTCCTTCCTCTCCAAATTCTCAAGCTGCACTATCGTTAGTATCGGCTGATGGTCTGATTCGGATCTTTCTTCCACTGAGAAGCATTGAACATCGTCCGGTGCGTTTGTGATCGCGTAGTCGATCACTGATTGGTCTTGTGCTCCTATGAATGTAAATTCTCCTTCTTCATCTCCTCTCGTGCACCCATTCAGAATGGTATATCCTCTCTTCCCAATGAGTTCCAACAGTTTCGTTCTTTCCTCGTTCTTTGCCGCGTCTTTGGAATTTCTGCTGAGTTCGACCTCCTCTTCTTTCCATGTTGTTCCTCCTTCTTCTGCCGTTCTGGCGTTGAAGTCCCCTCCTATTATGACCTTACCACTGAACGAGTCTGTTACAAAACTCTCAATTTTGTTTATCGTACTTTCTGTACCTCCTCTATTATAAATAGAGAGCAATCTCCATTCTTCTTCCTGCACCTTGAATGTTGCCCCTAAAATGCCTGGCTCTAACTCTGCTCTTTGAAAGTTGATGTTGAGTGATTTCCTGTATCCCGTAATTAGTCCTCCTTCAGCTCTCCCTTTCTTCTTTTCCTTCGTGGCTGATACTATTTCCCAGCAATGCGTCTTCGGTAGCTTCCTCCTCACCCTATTCCAACGCTCCTCCAGAATCCACGTCTCTGAAAAACATACTATGTCAAACTGTTGTATATATTGCCAGAATTCGTCGTCTTTCCCCTGCACTCCTGCGATATTCCAAAACATAATAGATACATTGTCCCTCTTGCTATCCTCCTTCTTCAAGTCACCGTCTTCTCTCCTTTCTGCGGTTCCTGCTTGTATTGTATTCCTCCTCGTACTGTCCTTTACTGAAACCCCTCGCCCTCCGGTCTCTTGTTAATCTTGTCCTATTTGACTTCTTGACCTTTCCACCATATCTTTTAAACTCCCACTCTGAATTCGTTAGTTCCTTACATGTCATTTCCTTTTGCCCATTGCATTATATCCTTCTGAGTTTCTCTTTCCGTCATTGTCAGTTCGTTATCGATAAATACTTTTTTACCTTTCAGTTTGCTTTTGTTTTGAAGTACCTCCTTCTTGTCCTCCCAGCTATTCAATTTTACCAGCCAGTTGTTCCCTCCTTGCTTTCTGCCAAGTCTTCGCACCTCTTCAGTTGTTACCTGCACTCCGATCTGTTCCAGCAAGAATGTCTGTACTTCTTCTTTCTTTCGGTTCTCTTTTATGTTTAAACCTCTGACAATTATGTTGTTCCTCCTTTCCTTCTCTTCCGATTGTTCTATCTTCTCTTCCAGTGATGTCACCCTCTTTGTCAGTTCCTTCCTTTCCAGCTGCCAACATTGTTCTTTTAGTAACATCTCTGTTCTGATACTCACAAGTTCTTGCTGGAGATTCGTCTGGTTTCCCTTGATTTCTGTCGAATCATCTTTAATGGACTCAAACATCTTCTTTAGACCCAAAATATCCGATTTGTTTACAAATTCTTCCATTCCTTTTTTCTCTGCCGATGTAGCGGGTGTTCTCTTTATCGGCGGCATTGCTGCTAGTTGGTCATCTCTTCTTTTTGTTGCCAGATGGCGGCACTTTGTCTCCCTTCTCAGCTAACCTAAAATTCTCCTTTCCTACTTTCCTTCGTGTATACTTCAGACTCTTATGGATTGTGGCCTTCCCTCCAATAATTCGCGTTTCTTTCTCTCTTCTGGACCTATTCTCTTCTATTCTCACTTCTCTTGATCTCTCTGCTTCGTGTAAGCCTTCGGGGCAGGGCAGAGCTCCACGCTGTGATCTTTTCGCTTCAGCTCAAGAACCGGAAGTCCCTATTGATTACTATATACATGCAACATAATTATGACTCGCAACGGGTACTATAGCGTGCAGGAGGTTTCCGGCGGTGGCAGAGATTTACAGGTTTTTGAATATTTTGTTGCCCCAACAAAATATTTTGTCGGAATTGAATGGACAAAACATTTTGTCAAATCCATATGGCATTTTTTCAGAGTATGTTAATGTCCATTCTGCTACTACACGTTAAACAGGCGTCTCATTTAACAAAACTGCAATTAGGACCACATTCCTCAATATATTTTTCGTGCACAATTCAGTATATACTGTACGGACTCGTGAACAATTCAGTAATGAGAAATAAGGTCCCAATACAATTTCGTTGAATGGGAACCTCATTGCCAGCCTACTGCGTTTCAACTGTCCTGTAATAATAATTGTGTAACTTGCCTGCTAATTCAGCGATTTTAGCGACGTGTCTCGCAAATTTGAGGAAAAAAACTTGGGCGGCATATTTTACTCTCATCGGTGGGCAATGCTGTTGATGAATGTGCTCATTCTTCAAGAACCACAATTCTGACTTTAAGCCGTCTTTTTTTTGTCGTCTCCGTAAATTTTAATGATCGTCGACCACGAAATGTGTCGAACGGTTTCATCAGGCATGAATATGAACAGCGCATATTCCATCAAGAGATTGCGGAAGTACTTTAGAATATGGCAATAATCGTACATCACCAACAACTCCGACATGTTGATTCAAATAGTGCACCCTATGAAATTTAATCGACTTCAATTTTTCAAAGAGTAAGCAGCTGAACGACTCCAAAACGTATATGAATTTTAAATGAAATAGATTCTGTTTTAATATCAAACAATTTAGCTCTCCACGTAATAAGTGCGAGAAAATGGATTCTTCTTTATTAACGCAAGCTAAGCGAGTGAGGCAACTTTATGAGTCGGAGAATCCATTTTTTTGTTACACAGTGTACTTTTCTGACGTTTTCTATATGATCAAGCTTTACCAAAGAATCTAAACAGAGTTCTAGAGAAAAAAGTTCACGAGTGCTCATGCATAGCTGTAAACACATTTCCGTCGAATCTGCTGACGCCTGAAAAGATTTCGTGGCCGGACATACTTACATTAAGACTTATGTTCAGGTACTTCGTTCAGCATTCTTTCCATTCTGGACTCTTCTAATAAAGTGTTCATTTCTGAGCGGTTGTTTGACCCTTGATCCGACGCCAGCACTAGGACGACGAAACCACATGTTCGAAGCTTGAGAACAACTTCTCTAACCAGTTGAAGAAGTTGTTTTCCAGGCGTTGCACTTCTACAAAATCCGAACTCTATCGGAGAAGCCTTTCCGTCGAACAAACTGCGTAGGGTAAATCCGGGAGAGGTGGCTCACCTTTTCCAAATTTAGCACAATATCTTCCTATTATTGTAAATTGACAAATAACACATCAAAACCTCTTATTTGAAGACTTTACAACACATCTGTATACTTGTTTGAATTCCAAACCTAAAACCATGACCGAAAAACAAATTTAAAGAAAACAATGTTAAATCGAGTAAGGTGAAAGTGTCCGGGAGGGG
>JABFQM010001736.1:0-18948 GCA_022816865.1 Zelostemma sp. ZL-2020
TGATAACTGTTGCTACTCGACTTGTTTTTTTAGCACTTTGATAAGTTTGGACCAAGATCTATTTTTGTAAATGTAATTTAGAAAAACATATTACCCGACCGGATGTAATAATCAGTTATTTTGACTTAAGAAAAACAGCGCTCTATGTCTTTGGAATCTTCGATTATCAATCTGATGATTGACTGATTATCAACTAATTAACATTTCTTATTAAAGTACTAGTACTGTCGCACTGACTTGTTCTCCATTTTCATCTTTTTTTTGTAATTCAGAGTTGTATCAAGCTATGGAATTAATCAACTACCGAAAATATTTGTTTTT
The DNA here is from genome assembly GCA_022816865.1 of Zelostemma sp. ZL-2020. Taxonomy (NCBI): domain Eukaryota; kingdom Metazoa; phylum Arthropoda; class Insecta; order Hymenoptera; family Platygastridae; genus Zelostemma; species Zelostemma sp. ZL-2020. Next base: position 322 of record JABFQM010001736.1, read on the forward strand.
GGTGTCGTTCAATGCTGACGATGGAACTTGTTAATATCGCTTCTACAATTTGGCTCAGGTCAAGCAATCAAAATTTGTTTTGTTTTGCCATTGTTCTCTGAAAGCATCGGAGATCGCTGCAACGAAAAACACTTTGAAATAACGTCGACATAAGAGTATTAAACTCATTAAATACAAACAGAAACCATGTGATGGTTTGCATACATCTTATTCGAGTTCCTTATAACAGAAAGACATAAAATATTGTAAAGTATTTTGCAAGGTACTATCGCAGAATACAAGAATTTTATCAACTCTTTAGGTTCTGCAGATGGGACTACCGCAACATTCTTGATACATTTCAGTCAGATCCTTCGGTTTAGTACTAACTTGTTGTCCTGGTGGATACATAGACCTAGGACATCTGCAAAAAATGCACATCCGTTGATAAATGAAATAAAATTCAAACAGTATTCTCAATATTTAAACAGTTAAAGCTTGAGACATTCATCGTAATGTATGCCAAAGTTGTGTCGCAATCGTTAGCTTTTCATCGGACCATCTGCGACATTATTCGTTTTGACCGAAATTGTTGACACTGAAAAAAATCTCCGTAAAAGACTAATAAGCGGAATGGTTTTAATCAAAAATGAAAGAACTAATGCACTACATAAACAGAAGGACACAGAAAATTTAAGTTTAGCATATGACAAAATAATTTCAAAAATTTAACTTGAATTTAAATGGCAATATATATTAATATCCGTCCTATCTTACCCGAGAAATCACTTATTTCGTTTTTGACTATACCACTGGGGCGCAATTATAGATAAGGAATAGAATGTACTCGAAAACTGTAATGAGTCACTGCATTTACATTGTAACATCAAGTCGAACGGTTGGAATGCCACCGTCTTTCCACTATATTTTAACAAACCAGTCATTTTTGTGATGTTAAATCAATGAATAAGGATAAATGATGAGATCCGGTTGTTATCAGGACAGGAATAATCACCTAAAGGTAATTTTCTGTAACGTTCCATATGGAACTGTTTTATCTGATTCGTCATGTATTTTAACACATACATACTTACAGCTTCGATACAACGTACATTGAATTAACACAATGACATTGGTTTTTAACGACCCAATGTGAGACTTGTTCTAATTTCGAGGTAAAAATAATTTTTAATACAATTGTTTCTTACTTTTCTTCATATAATTCATAAGTGTTGTAAATTGAAATAAGAATCAACAACTTTTAGAAACACTCGAAAAGGACCACGCAGTAGTGTGCCGAAACGTCGTGTCAATAAAGAATTTATCTTTTAACTTGTACGGTCGTGAAGGAAGAACGTTTTTTATCCTTGGCACAACAAGTGGATGATTATCAAACTTTAATTTGAATATGGTGTAAAAAATTTTGGAGTTATAAATTTTTGAATTTTCATAGTCGGAAAAATCTAACTTTTTTTAAATGCTTGTAGTTTCTAATCGGTTTCATACAAAAAATCGTTGCTTCAGGTGAAAGTCCATCATTGGTCATACTTTGCATGTAATAATGTATGGAGAAATTTCTTTGTTTATTTGTACTTCGAATTTGCAATTATTTCAAACAATAGTATGTTGCACTACAAAATACAAGAACTCGATCCACTTGTTACTTTTTGTCGCAAATGGGATAACCACAGCATTCTGGATATACTTTGCTGTCGCCCGCATTTTTGTATCCAATTTCTGTTCCCGGTGGACATCGTTTAGGGGCACATCTGTAAAAAATTAATATTGGTCGATTAATAAAGTAAAATTCGTGGTAAATCCTTACTTCGAGCGGTTAAACAGTTCAAAAATAGTTTTTTTAGATATTATAATACAAACGTTTTGACGGGGTAACGATAGTAGAAATTAAAAGTGGAAGTAGTGGTTAAGATAGAAAAAAGTTAGTTTTCTTTCTAAAAGAAATACTTCTTTTCATCCGATTATATCGCACTTTAATGTTAATTACAACTATTTTTCGGGAAACGCGAACATGTATCGACCATATAAAAACTTGTTTGAACGCGTTCGAAAAAAAAATATACGTTTTTCCTGTCTCAAATTGTGCGGCAAGCGCAGACTGCTGATCTAAAACTTGCAGCTTTTTTCGGAATCGGTGTATTCCTTCGAAATATGAAATCTAGAGCTTTTTCTGCGTCCAACTGTGACTTTCGTTATTTCAGAATCACCAAAATGTGCAATTCTCGACTATCATTTATCAATGTCTATTTTCCTGGCGAGTGACTGAGAAATCAAACGAGAGTGAACGACAGAGTTGATAAGAGTAAACGAGAGTAAACAGGAATTAATGAGAAAGCCAATGATGGCGAACCACATTCTACGTTCGGCGCAAGTTTTTGTCCGTGTTTCAAACTCTTGAGAAATAAGTACTTTTGCTGTCTTGTCATTGACTCTTGTCTAATACCGTTTACTTCCGCGTCTACTGTTCAGGCGAATAGATACTGCCCGATCATTTATAATTGCGTATTTTTTGTGTAACCCCATCAACGAGTCGAATAAACAAAATTAAACTTCTACAAGACGAATACAATTTCATCAAAATTAAATCGCTCTCGTTTTGGACTTTTATCACTCCAAAATTCTAGTATGTTTCATTCTCGTTAATTTTACAAAAAAGTTCAAAATGGACTTACGGTATATAGTAGCGCACAGAAGCCGATTTGCATGTTATTGATAAACAGCCAGTTTTCAATATATTCGCCTTCATTTCTTCAGTGCAGTTCACTGAAATGATAATCACAGGGAGCATATGAAGCTACAAATGTGTGCAACGAATTATATCAATTTTCAGGCTTATTAAAAAAATTACGATATTCGGGAATTCCTTGAGAATAATGGACAAGTATCAAAAGAGCACAAGAGACGAGTAGTAGCTTCATTCTGACGGTCGAGAAACGTCGGGCTGAGAATAGATATGCTCTTTCCAAAAGACAGAAGAAAACTGAAAATTCCAAGAAATAGAAAAACCTTTCAGCCTGTTTCTTTGTTCGGAAAGCACTTTTCAACTGAATAAATATTGTCTTAATTTATAAAGTCATATTTTTCCGAATTTTCATTTCATTGTAAGAGTACACTGGTTTGAATTTCCGCCGAAATATCTTAAAATGGAACTAGAAGTTTGTTATTTCCCGGAATTCAAATTAACATTTTGATTATTTTAAACAAATAACGTGTTCTATTCACCCAATTACCATGAATTGAAAGTTTTTTTTATTAAGAATTTTGTTTAAAAAAATCATCCCTTTCCATGCATCCAATCACAAAATATTATTATTTCTCCAAAACACCACACAAAACTTCTATTGTTAATAACTCAACAAGAAATGCGAATTCTGCGAAACGGTTTGAGGACTATTCAAATATCATTAAAAAATACTGAATTTTAGACCTCGCCCCATCAAATAATTAGGTACCCACTATAGCTTAAATTATAATTGCAATCATGTAAGATTGATTTTTTTTTCGTCGTTCCGTTTTTTCTAGTTTTACAAATCAGTATTTGACAGGACTTACCTCAGACGGAAATTGTTTTACGAACGGTCGGAGATAGAACTGACGAATCACAACAACGGGAACAGCCAGATGGAAACGGGAACAGCTGCCCGCTACACCAAAAGAGGCAGTATTTAACTATTATACCCTTCCTCATATTTTCGATTTTTGAAGTCAAAAAGGGGAGATTTATCTTTTTCCTAATAATTTATTACACCTTTAATTCTTATTACAATAGTTAGTGTACGGATGATATCTGAGTAATTTAGGTCAAAGCCAATTAAATCTCTATTTTTGTCATTAACATTCGATTGAATTTTATTTTACTATTCGTTGAAATGTTTTCCGATAACTGTTGCTACTCGACTTGTTTTTTCAGCACTTCGATAAGTTTTGACCAAGATTTATTTTTGTAAATGTAATTTAGAAAAACATATTACTCGACCGGACGTAATAATCAGTTATTTTGACTTCAGAAAAACGGCGCTCTATTTCTTTGCAATCTTCAATTATCAATCTGATGATTGACTGATTATCAACTTATTAACATTTCTTATTGAAATACTAGTACTGGTGCACTGACTTGTTCTCCATTGTCATCTTTTTTTTGTCATTTAGAGTTGTATCAGGCTATTAAATTAATCAACTACCGGAAATATTTGTTTTTGGTGTCGTTCAATGCTGACGATAGAACTCGTTAATATCGCTTCTACAATTTGGATCCGGTCAAGCCATTAAAATTCGTTTCGTTTTGTAATTGTTCTCTGAAAGCATTGGAGACCGCCGCAACGAAAAACACTTCGAAATAACGTCGACATAAGAGTATTAAACTCATTAAATGCATACAGAAACCATGTGATGGTTTGCATAAATCTTATTTGAGTTTCTTATACCAGGAAGACATAAAATGTTGTGAAGTTTATTGCACGGTACTATTGCAGAATACAAGAATATCATCAACTCGTTAAGTTCTGCAGATGAGACTACCGCATCATTCTGGATACACTTTAGTCAGATCCATCGGTTCAGTTCCATATTGTTGTCCTGGTGGACGCATAGATCCAGGACATCTGCAAAAAATGCACATCCGTTGATAAATGAAATGAAATTCGAACAGTATTCTCGATATTTAAACAGTTATAGCTCGCGACATGTATCGTAATGTATGCCAAAGTTGTGTCGCAATCGTTAGCTTTTCATCGGACCAATTGCGACATTATTCGTTTCTTTTTTTATTAGAAACAATATTTAAACACTTTTTTCAAGTAGAAATAGAAACTTTTTTATTAGAAACAATATTTAAACACTTTTTTCAAGTAGAAATAGATTCTATTATCAGTGAATGAATATATAATAGTATAAGAATCTAATTTCCAAGCTTATTACGCGATTACTGCAAAAGGCTTGCAGATTTCCCCTGCCAGTCACAATTTCAATTACACTTCCAACAAATCATTTGTAGAAAATTAAATCTTCCGTAACAATTAAGGTAAATACCCCAGTAATGGCTACCTCCGCTCCAGTAACGGCCAGTGTCTTCATTCATTGATAAATTATAATTACTTGACCATAAACATCATTTCCTGTGTCGCTGTTAATAAAAATTGGCCATTACTGGTACACTTGTCATTACTGGAGCATTTACCTTATCTATTTTTTTGTTATAACTGTCTAGTAATTTGATAGTTCCCTTTCCTAGTAAATTTATTCTTCCTATTCTAATCCATTTGAATTAAAAAACGATGTACTTACGTTAAGGCTGAAAACGTAGTTGGAGAGGTGCACCTTACTGTCAAACACGAGTATCTCTAATCGAACAGATGTCTTATATTTCCATTGCAGTTTGCTACAAATTTATCGTGTGAAATCATAGTGACAACCATAAATGATTAATATCAGTTCCCGCGTTAATGTAAAAGAAACGAGAATACTGTATATGTTGCGTTGTTGAGAATAATTGACGAGCATCAAGAGCGCGGTTGTATCAGTTCAATCGCGAGGGTTGAGAAATCAGAGGCGAATCATTTTATCGTTATCATCGTCAAGTATGAATAACAATAAAATTCCGATCAAATTAATATTCAAATAGTTGCAGAATATGTTGCCGTGTCGTTATTTTCTTTTAGATAAGATAAAAATTAATGAAGCATGCGGTCAACCCTGAGTTTGCAAACGTTTATAGTATGATTCGATTTGTTTCTCTATAATAATTTATCGATTGAAATTATTGTCGCAATCAGTAATAAAATAATCTGCTACAGCTTTCTTCTAACTGCAGTGAAAAAAGCAGTGGGATGAACCGAAAATGCTAGAATACTATTTTTTATCAATTTTGTCACACTGCAATGATAATTACTATATAAATAAACGGATGGCTAAGTTTGTAGCTTTACCAGATTCACAGAATTTTTACAATCAAAATGAGTAGTTCGCAATTAAAACCATACACGTAAACTCTTTCACCGTCTTTGAAGGCTTTTGAAGCAAAACTATACATTTTTCGTGTCTCAAATTGTACAGCATGCGCATACTTCTGGCCCAAAACTTGCGGCTTTTCTCCAGAACGGTGTATTCATACCAAATATCAAATCTAGAGCTTTCTCTGCTTTCAACTGCCACCTCCGTTATTTTAGAATAATCGAAATGTGCAATTCTCGTTTATCATTTGGCATTGTCTGTTCATTGTCATTTTCATTGTCATTGTCATTTCAAAACGACAAAATTCCTTTTATTATCAATAGTTGATCACATTTTTTATACTTGTTTTTTCGTAAATAATGTTTGGAGGATATATAAAAAAAACAGAAAATGTTGTAGCGTATATTGATAACTTATTGCGAAATACAAAAATGTCATGAACTTGTTACTATTTTTCGCAGATGGGATGATCACAGCATTCTGGATATTCTTTGCTGTTGTCCTCGTCTTTGTATCCAATTTGTTTTCCTTGTGGGCACGTCATTACGGCACATCTGTAAAAAATAAATACTGGTCGATAAAGTAACTGAAATTTGTGTGAAATCCTTGCTTCGAGTAGTTGAACAGTTCGAAAAAAGTTGTTTTAGCTTTCAATAATCAAATGTTTTAACGAGGTCAAAATAAAAGGAATTAAAAGTGGAAGTAGTAATAAAGCTAGAAAAAATTTTGCATATTTTCTCTGTGGAACCGCATCTGTGAATCGAATTGTAAAAATAGAACCTTTTATAATAAGGAACCAATGAATTTCATATAAAATTGAATTGCTTGCGTATACAATTTTATTCAAAATATAATTATAATTTGTTCTCTATTAATTAATTCTGACTGCACAGGTAATAATGTACTCACGGCATGGCTATGAATGATTTTTCAGAAACGCAACGTATTGTTACACACCAAGTTTCCCCAATATCCTTCTTCCTTTCTTCAGTGCAGTTATCTAACATAGTAATCACGAAGTATATGAAGCACGAACGTGTACGACGAATTGAAAATGTTTGAAGCTCATTTAAAAAATTACCATAGTGGGGAAATCCTAGAGAATAGTTGACAAATACCAGAAAAGCACAAGAGATGAGTAGTAGCTTCATCCTGACGGTTGAGAAGTCTGAAACACAGTGAGACTTCATCATTAAGGTCGGTACATATATAGAGATTCAATAATAGTTTAATTCATGATACATCGGTTCTTTTTCCGTCGTCTTGTTTTTTTTCTGGATCAGATAAGATTCTGTTAATCGGAATTAGCAGATATTGTTGAGCAATCGGCGACTTTTCTGGGATTGGTATTTGAAAAGTGAGCTGTTCAGTATTTATAATGTTATGCGATGAATGAACAATATAACATGTTTCGCAATTAAGCAAATAAACAATTTTCACTCAATTACTCAGTGTGTCGGGTTTTTATCCTTTCCAGTGTTACGAATTTGTATATAACGAACTCGTCTCGTACGGCAACAGTTTTACTAACTGCAATAGTTTTACTAACTGAAAACGGAAATAGCTGCTCGCTACACTAAAAAAGGCAGTATTCAACTATTATCCTTTTCCTCGCAAGTTATGTGTTATTTTCGAATTTTCAAGTCCATAAACACCCAATTTTTTTTGTTCTGAATAATTAATTGGATTCCTAATTTTTTTCAGTAAGCAATGTTCGCATGGTTTATAGGAAAAGCAGGAAATGTTGTAGAGTATGTAAATCGCAAAATACAAAAATGTCAGTTAGTTCTTACTTTTCTTCGCAGATGGGATGACCACAGCATTCCGGATATTCTTTGCTGTTGTCCTCGTTTTTGTATCCAATTTGCGTTCCCGGTGGACATTGCATCTCGCCACATCTGTAAAAAATAAATATTCGTCGATAAATAAACTAAAATTCGTGGGAAATCCTTACCTCGAGCTGTTAAACAGTTCAAAAATAGGTAGTTGTTTTAGAAAATACAAAAGTTTCGACGGGGTAAGGATAAAAGGAATTTAAAGTGCAAACAGAACAGAAAAATTACACAATGAATTTTCGACATTCATTGATCGTTGAACCGGATATGAAATTGTTTGCAAACGGTACAATAATTTGAAACAATTTTGAGATTTGAATTCTTTACACTTTTGGATTAAATCTATCTTTTTCTAAGTTTTAGGTGAATTTCTACAGCGACCCCACCTGCCTTAAAATTTTTCACATCATACAATTTGTTGACTACATAGTAATAATGTACTTACGGTCGGGCCATAAACGATTTATCGGAATTGCAATGTACTGCTGAACACGAAGGTACCTCAAACTGTTCTTTCATTTCTTCAGTGCAGTTCTCTAAAATTATAATCACGGGGAATATAAAGCAACATTATATCAATTTCAAGGCTAATTAAAAAAAATTACCATAGCGGGGAATTCCTAGAGAATAGTTGACAAGTGTCAAAAGAGCACAAGAGATGAGTAGTAGCTTCATCGTGACGGTTGGAAGTCTAAGACACAGTGAATCTATATTATTATCGTCGGTATATAAATACAGCTTCAATAATAACTGTATTCATAGAAGACCGGTTTTTTCTGTCGTCTCGTTTATTTCATCAGATGAGATAAGATTCTATCAATAGGAATCCGTAGAAATTTTTGAGCAATCATCGATTGATATTTTAAAAGTGAGCTGTCAAATATTTATAACGTTATACGCTACAAATGAACAATAAAACTCGATTCGCACTTGATCTGCGCAAATTTTATCCGACTAAATCGATTATAATCGCGCTTACTTTTTTAGGATGTTTGAACCGAGTTCTGATTAATTGCGTTTTAGAAATGGCCCATTGAAGAACTTTGTACGTTTCACAAATGAACAATTTCCACTTTTAACAACAATTTCCACGGTCTAAGATAGAACTGAAAAATCACAACAACGGGAACAGCCAGAAAAAAACGGGAACAACTGCCCGCTACACCAAATTTAACTACTCTTCCTCGCAGGTCGGGTGGTTATTTTCGGTATTGAAAGTCGAAGAAGACGCGATTTCTCTTCTTCTTATCAATTGATGATATTTCTAATTCATTTTTCAGTAATTAATGTACAGATTATATCTGAGTAATTTATGTCAAAGCCAACGAAATTTCTATTTTTATTATTAACCTTTGATTCAATTTTAGTTTTCTATTATTAGAAATGTCTCACATAACTCTCTCGACTCGACTTCTTTTTTCATAATTTTGATAAGTTTTGACCAAACTCTATTTTGGTAAATGTAATTTAGAATAACATATATCTAGGCTGGACGTAGTAAGTTTTTTTGACTTTAGAAAAACGGGGTTTTGTTTCTTTGGAATCTTCGATTATCAATCCGATGTAATGAATGATTAACATTTCTAATTAAAATTCTAGTACTGTTGCACTAACTCGTTCTCCATTTTTATCTTTTTTTTTGTAATTCTGAGTTCAATTAGGCTTTGAAATTAATTAACTCCGGGAAATATTTGGTTTCGGTGTCGTTCAATGCTGACTTGCTAACATCGCTTTTAAATTTGGCTAATTTCGAGCAATGAAACTTCGTCTTGTTTGGTCATTTGAGAGCATGGGAGAAAAATACACAACGAAAAATACTTCGAAATAACGTCGAAATAAGAGTATTAAATTCATGAAATACATGCAGAAACCATGAGATAGTTTACATAAATCTTATTTGAATCAAGTGAATAAAATAGACGTTTCGTTATGCTGTTCCTTATTACAGGAAAACATTTATTGACACACAAAAAGTAAATACATGAAATGTTGTAAAGTACGTTGCACGGTACTTTTGCATGATACAAGAATTTCATCAACTCGTTAACTTCTGCAGATGGGACCACCGCAGCATTCTGGATACACTTTAGACGGATCCTCTGGTCTAGTTCCAATTTGTTCTCCTGGTCGACACAAAGATAGAGGACATCTGCAAAAAATTTACATCAGTTCATAAATGAAATGAAATTTGAATAGAATTCTCAACGTTCAAACAGTTTCAACTCGAAGATTTTCATCGTAAAGTATGCCAAAGTTGTGTCGAAATCGTTAGCTTTTCATCGGACCAATTGCGACATTATTCGTTTCTATTTTCATCAGAAACAATATTTAAACACATTTATCGAGCACAAATAGATTCTTTTATCAGTGGATGAATATACAATACTGTAAGAATCTAATTTCGAATCTAAGTACTCGATTTCTGCAAAACGTTTCCAGATTTCATCTGCCATTTACAATCTAATTACACTTCTAACGAATCGTTTGGAGAAAATTTAATCTTCCGTAACAATTATCTACTTTTTTGTAATTTTATAGTTCACTTCTCTATAAAAAAGTCTGTAATGTACTTACATTAAGGCTGTATATTCAGTTGCAGAGGTGCACGTTGCTGTCATACACGAGTATCTCCGATCGAGCTGACGTCTTATCTCTTCATTGCAGTTTGCTATAAATTTAAAGTGTGAAATCATAGTAACAAACATGAATAAATAATATTAATTTCCGCGTTAATGTAAAAGGAACAAGATTACTGTATCTGTTGCGTTGTTGAGAATAATTGACGAGCATCAAAAGAGCGAAACAAACCAGTAGCAGCTTCATCTTAACCGTTGCGAAATCGAAGACGAATCATCTCATCGTCATCATCGTCGAGTATAAATACAATTCCGATTAAATTAATATTCATATAATTGCAGAATATATTTATTTCCTTTCAGATAAGATAAGAATATATGTAGTCGACCCTGTGTTTGCAAATGTTTATAGTGTAATTTGATTTGTTTTTCTATAATAATTTATCGATTGAAATTATTGTCGCGCCGTCATTCATTGTGACGGTTAAGAACTCTCAAATACAGGGAATCTTTATAATTAAACTCAGGTATATAAATAAAGCACAGCCAGTTTCCTTATCATTCTCCTTTATGTCTCCTGTGTAGTTCTATAAAATAATAACAATGAGAAATATAAGGTAACGAATGCGTACAATTAACAAATTATATTAATTTCCAGTTCAATAAAAAATTACCTTGATCAGTTTTGATCAAAATTTTGTTTGTTTCATCGGAGACCGACACAACGGAAAACACTTTGAACTTGGCCTCAGAAATAACGTCGACATAAGAGTATTAAATTCGTAAAATACATGAAGAAACCATGAGATGGTTCGCATAAATCTGATTTAAATCAAATAAATAAAATCGACGTTTCGTTATGCTGTTCCTTGTAACAAGGAGACATGTATTGACACACAAAAAGTAAATACATGAAATGTTGTAAAGTACGTTGCACGGTACTATCGCAGAATACAAGAGTTTTATCAGCTCGTTAAGTTCTGCAGATGGGACCACCGCAACATTCTGGATACACTCTATTCAGATCCATTGGTCTAGTTCCAATTTGTTGTCCTGGTGCACACCTAGATACAGCACATCTACAAAAAATTCACATCCGTCGATAAATTAAATGAAATTTGAATAGAATTCTCGATGTTTGAACAGTTTGAGCTCGAGATATTTATCGCAGGGTATGCCAAAGTTGTGTCGAAATCGTTAGCTTTTCATCGGACCAATCGCGACATTATTCGTTTCTATTTTCATTAAAAACAATGTTTAAACACATTTATCAAGCACAAATAAATTCTATTATCAGTGAATGAATATACAATAGTATAAGAATCTAATTTCGAAGCTAATTACTCGATTTCTGCAAAACGTTTGCAGGTTTTATCTGCCATTTACAATCTAATTACACTCCTAACAAATCATTTGTAAACAATTTAATCTTACTTTTATTCTTCCTATTCCAATCAATTTGAATAAAAAAGTCGGTAATGTACATACGGTACTGCTGAAATCGAAGTTGGAGAGGTGCACGTTACTCTCAGACACGAGGGTCTCCGATCCATCCGACGTCTTACCTCTGCATTGCAGTTTGCTATAAATTTATCGTGTGAAATCATAGTAACGAACACAAATAAAAAATATCAGTTTCCGCGGTAATGTAAAAGAAACAAGATTACTGTAACTGTTGCGTTGTTGAGAATAACTGACGAGCATCAAAAGAGCGAGACAAACCAGTATCAGCTTCATCTTGACCGTTGAGAAATCGGAGACGAATCATTTCATCGTTATCATCGTCGAGTATAAATACAATTCCGATCGAATTAATATTCATTTAATTTCAGAATTTATTTCCGTGTCTTTATTTTCTTTTAGATAAGATAAGAATTAACGACGAATGTGGTCGACCCTGAGTTTGCGAATTTTTATAGTGCGATTCGATTTGTTTTTCCATAATAATTTATCGATGAAAATTATTCTCGCGCCAAGTCATAAAATAATCTGCGACAGTGTTCCCTTAATTTTAGTGGGAAAAGCAGTGGGATGAACCGAAAATCTCTGATAAATATTGTATTAGTAAAGTAAGTAATTAGCATTTTTGATAACAAATGGCATTCCGAAGTAATGATACTAACATAAATGAAAGGTGGATCAAAGTGGAAGAAACTGCTGTTGAATGCACAAATTTGTCTTTATTCATTATTTTAAGAAAGCAATGATCTACACATCAATTACATTAACGCTGAAAAATGTTTTAATACTGTCGCAATACTGGTCATTTATTTTGATTTTCTTTTGTACCCCATGGTTGTATTAAACTACCCTAAACATCAGCTGGGAAGACTTTGCGTTAATAAGCAAGAATGTTACAGCAGCAAGTATGGTAAATTATTGTAATAAGTATCGTGGCGTAGTCGCAAAACACAAGACTTTCATGAATCCGTTGATTTCCGCGCATTTTTGCAGATGGGACGACCGCAGCATTCTGGATATACTTTAGTGTTATCTTGTGCTTTACTTCCGGTTTGTTTACCACGTTGACATTTAGACAGGGGACATCTGCAGAAAAAATACCAGTCGATAAATAAACGGAATTGCGTCCAAAATCCTCGATGTTTGAACCGTATCAGCAACATTAAACATTTATTTTCACCGACAGAGTTAATGATGTACTTACGGTACGGCTGCGAACGCAATTTTGGAGCTGCATGTAACTGCCAAACACGAATCTTTCATACTCATCTTCCTTTTAATTGTTGCGCTGCAATTTGCTGAAAAAATTGTCGCGTGAAATATACAAAAACAAACTCGGCTAATGCGGAAGAAAAATTACTGTATTTGTTCATCTGTAGAGAATAATTGATAAGTATCGAAAGAACGCAAAACATGAGTAGTAGCTTCATCCTGCTAGAACGTTTCAAGCAAAGTGAATCGTTACAATTATCGTCGGAGTGCGACTTGAATAATATTTATATTAATAAAAGTCCGGTATTTGCTTCGGCGGCTTTGTTTCGTTTAAGATAAGATAAGAAATTGAACGATTTACGTAATTCAATCAGTGAACAATAATTATAACGAAATGCGAAATGGTCTAGAAAATTGGACGGACGAACTATGGATAATAAAAGCAGAATCTAATTTACTAGAGTTCGTAAGAAACGTGATAACTGCACGAGTACGGAAAATCAGCATCACGATAAAATTAAATAAGTCGAAATCGTCGCTGAGAAAGTTGGTATACAATTTATCGTGTTTTTATTATTAGGAGCTGTTAAAAAGAGAAGAAGATTCATTGCTTGATAAAGGCGAGCAGGGAAATGGTTAGACTTTTAGGAACTTCGTAGGGGCTGCAAAAACAGTTTATCAGACAATAAATCAAGGTTTCAGTTTATTTAGTTGAAAGGCACTACGAGTAAAATAGACTTGCGTTTTGTCATGCTCTTTTAACTTATTTATGAACAATAAACAATTCAGAAGCCGATAAAAAGAATCGTAACAGAACTTTTCGTAAAATGAAATAAGCACCTGATTTTTGGGGAGCTCGCGCTACGCAATTTCCGGAGTTTTAGAAATTCATTTTCCACTTTGAAATATGCAAAGTAGGCACGAAGATAAGACATTGTTCTTCCACTTCATCTACAGGTGTGACGCGTGTTTGAGAATTTCGCTTCCAATGAGATTCCGTCATACACGCAGAACCACTACCAACGCCCGGAGCTACGGTCTAATAAAGCGGATATTTGAATGGAAATCTTGTAGTTCATGTATTTTATTCGGAGATCTCCGACTGGCAAAAAACTCAGCGGCGGCATATGTCGCCTATTCGAACCTGACTTTCCTGCATTTTTTTACTTCTCGCTCGATTTGCATTGTAGATTTAACTGCAGAAAGCTTTCCAGTTACTTTTGAAGGGGGATTTTTACAACGTAACACGAGACCGCTTTTACAGGCTTCTACACTAGCGCGTTTCACTCAAGCTGGGAAAATTATGGGATTTTTATGGCCAACTATCTTTGCCTGCACTGTTTTCTGTATACTTTGTACACATTAATAGATACAATGTTAATATTTAGCGCTCGTTGTGGAATTTTTAATGAAACTGCGTGTATGTAATCGAAACTCATTTCAATATGCATTCTTGCAGTGAATAAATGCTGCATTACGCTCATTTTAAAAGTGCATCGTATACTCATCAGCAGATGTAACGATTTCCTCGGCGAACGTAATTATGCATAACATTGTATTCTACTGTAACATACAAATTCGGGAATAATGTGCAAACAAATTCATTCTAGCATTTACATTTCGGACCAATCTTGTTGTAATCAGTTGGTAAATGGAACAAATCGCGGTTACCGTGAACACAATCAATTCGTTTGTAGTTGCACTTTTTAGTTCGCGTCATTATGCGATTATTCAAGCGAAGAAGCATAGCGAATAATCAAAATTCCAACGTCGAATTTATCAACGTCGATAAATCGTGTAAATCGCTGAGCCATTAGAGTATTAAAAATTGAGTAATGAACCTTTTTATGTGAGCGCGGAATTTATTATTCTAATGACGTGCAAATCTCTGACATTCGTAAATGTATTGTCTTGATTCGTTCCAAACCGGTATAGTTCATCACCGTCATTTATGCTCGAGAAGAATGAGTTTGTATCATTGTTTTCCAAAACTTCTTCCGGCAAAATAGACCGAACTTCATTCTTCTCTTTCTCCAAATCTTCCAACTTTTTCCGAGCCTTCTGTTGTATAAGAAACATTCAATCAATCTCGATCTTCCGATTATTACTTGTATTTAAATTATTGGTCCTTTACTTCGATTTCTTCAATGCCGGAATTTTTCCGCAGCAAATTACGATACTCGGACTGAGCCATTGAATGCAAAACTGTTAGATTCTTGAACGTCTGATATACTTGAGTGATACAGCTGTCGTAACCGTAAGCTCCCGCAAAGTCCGTATTACCATCGTGCCCAGTTGTATTGCAGCCAAGGAACCAAACGATGTACTTCCTCAATACTGGATACCGTTCTTTCCTCAAGTACCAGTAAAGAGAAAAGTACAAAGCCAACTCTTGGTTGGGTCCACCATGGCCATGATCGATCGACAATTTAGCCATCGAGTGACCACCGATTAAAATAGCCAATCCCAGCCCCCACTTATCCTTCTTCGGGTATATTTCCCGTACCTTTTCTTCGCTGAGCGATAGTACGGGACTATCAAACATCAAATCATACAGTTCCAGTTCTTGTATCTCATCTTCGGCTGCTAAAATGAGCCAGGAAGCTAATTTTGCGTAGTCTCTACCAAGAATCTTCGCGTAGTTCACGCATGACGAGCTCAATTTCAAAGGTACAAGACCTAATTTAAAACTCGCTTTAGCCATCTCATCTAGAGCATCGTTAATGCTCGCTATCACGTGATGATCGACGAAATTGAATCTTTCATTTCCGTCCAGAAGATGATCTTCTTCCAGAAGATCGAGTGGTAGTTTTGTTTCTATTCCATATTTTTGGAAGATGTTGGGAACATTGACATTCGAGAAAAAGGTCGGACCACCAGCCACTTTTTCGACATCATCGCCAGGAACATCGGACATTATTAAAGTTATGACTTTGGCTGGGTACGCCAATCGTGCTAATCCTCCTCCTGGAGAAAATGGAATCCATTCGTTTTCGAATAAACGGCTTAGAAGTTGATAAAAAGATTATGAGCCAAATTCATCTATTAAGATTCAAACCTCTCACGGTTGACATTCTTATTCTGGCAAAATCGATTTCTTCGAAAGTAGCGCCCAGAGCTTTCAATTTTTCGAGCACAGCGACTTTTTGTCCGAGACCGATATTGCTTTTTGGAAGGCAGAAAAGGTCTTCGGACCCTCCTGAGAGGATCACTACCAAGATGTCCTCTTGGGTAAGCTTCTTACAATATTCCGCGATTGAACGCGTGGCTTCAACAGATCTTTCATCAGGTAACCTATTATTGCTACTATTGCTTCCAGCTTCGAGATAAGTAATGCAAGTATCCATCTTGGGTAAGCATGACGGAAAAGTCCACATGCGGGAAACGGTTCCTTTGGGGACAACCAGCCAACCGATTTTCAAATGATCTCCAATGATCTTTTCGAAAGCCGCTCCGAGCATTGTTACTTCGCGTCCCCAACCCACCATGTGGACATTTTTATTTAACGTATATATCTTGTCGTTTATCGTCATTGTGCTTTTCCCGTCGAACTTTACTTTTTCATGCAAAATTGTCGTTGCGTTGACTTTTTGGATTCCCGCTTCTATTATCTTTTTCATATCTGAGCGGATCTGCGAATTATTACTTGTACAATTACGGAGCATTCAAAAATATACAATTTTAAAGTTACCCAATACGAAATGATTAATTACAAATCGATTCCTAATTCATTATATTTTAGATAACCACGAAATATGCGCTTGCAGCGCCGCGCCGCGGAAGAAAAAACTTTTGAGTCGTTACGAGATAATTTACTGTCGAAAAAGAATTAAATAACATTTTGGCAATTTGTTCATAAAATTCACGACGAAATTCCAATAAATTAAACCTTAATAATCAATCCTCAACTTATGTCAACGACATAAAAGTCCGAAACGCAGAGCGCGACCCGTCGCCATTTTGCGACTTTGCATACGTAATTGACATACTAATGACATAATAATGCGATACTTAATTGACTTAACGAATGAATTATCTATATTTTATTAATCAAAGAAGTATTTTAATCGAAATAAGTAAAAACGAGATTATTATAGTTGTAGAGCCGACGAAATTTTTCTCCCGATGTGGAACTGAATTTAAAATAATAACCTCAGCCATTTTGGTTTCATTTGCAGTTGTTACACGACCCCTAATTCCTTTTTTACACTCTCCCCCTTTTTTTACCAAATCTAAATTTTTTATTCCCATCCCCGTATGGAACTTGTTCTTCAAGTCACGTTTCGCCGCTTCCATGGTTTTCCTTTCTCTTCCTCTTGATTGCTCTAATCTCTGATTTTTACTTTTTTTCCCGATAGATCCAATACTTCCGTCTTTTTTTCCTCCGCTATTTTATTCCTTTGGTATTCTTAAACGTTCAGAAAGCAAAGTTCAACAACGAAATACTTTTAATGTCACTTGTAAATTTGGTTCGTAAAAAGTATGTTACGTCACACGTCATTGGCTCATGATTTATACGCGCGAAAATGTCACGGCGAAAAATGACTGTCGCGTTGTCGGATTGGTTCGATCGCTCACCAGTTAAAAAGCCGGACGAGACATACATTTAAATCATGAATTCGAACAACAACCATGCAAATCAATGACATTTTATTATTGCTAAGCAAAAAGCAGCAGAATGCTTGAAATCGTGTAATCAATGCCCTCTTCACAGCCAAAAGAAAATGTTTCACCGGTTTTCAAATTATGTGCCGACAAATAGCCGTTTGAGTCTTAAAATTTGCCCTTTGCAGCCCTCGGTAAAATTCAAATTCCCGCGATCGAGAAAACAGAACGAAACGAGCTTCCTCGATCTCATTGAAGATGGCGTCCAAGGTCGAATTCACTTGCGACACTGCACCTGTAGATGTGTGTAGATGTGAGTGTGTAGTGTTTGGTAACGACATTTAGGTTAGGTCGGTTCGAATTTCAGCGGAAAGTTTCGTCGCGATTATAGAATGACACTCGAATTGTCACGTTTCTTTCGTAAAAAAATGCTCATCGGCGACCGGGCCGCTCCCTTGAAAAACAGATCGTAAAATTTTCTTCCCCGTTCCAAAGCGTCATTCACCCGACTATCGTATCCGGCAGTTCGGCGTATTTCGCGTGAAACCCGTTTTCGCACTTTTGTTGTCATTCGCCGAGAATTTCGTTGTTGTTTACCCCGGAATCGCGCGTCCCCGAATCTTCCCAGGAATTCGGCAAAATGGCAACCGGCGAAATTTCCCATCCTTCCGGAGACGACAGCAGCTGGAGGAAGGATTTGATTTCTCAACTTCGGGACCGAAATAGATTACAAACATACTGTTACTATGATCTTATAAGTTTGCGTAAGTTAAAAATAATCGAATCACTCGATACCCGCGTTTTCGACTTTTTATTCGTAACTTTCGCGATCTTTCGATAATTTTTTTGTTGATTTTTTTATTATGACGAAATCGAGCAGTTTTTGCACTTTTTCAATGCAAATTGCAAAACATGGAATGGAATGATGAATTTTTAATAATTTTTTAGATAATCGCCTGTTCGATGGCGTGGACGCGCTGAGAGCGGAGACG
>JABFQM010001737.1:0-18947 GCA_022816865.1 Zelostemma sp. ZL-2020
TTTAACCACTAGCGAATTTTTTGTCTACTTGCGATTTCTCGATTTGTTTGAAGTCAGTGTCGATAAAGTAGATTCTAATACATCGCGACTTGATTATTAATTTTTTATTAATTCCCAATTATTTATTTAACGACTGCAAAGAATGTTGAATGTTCGGGAAATTTGAAAAAACTCGAAATAAATGAAGTTTCATTTTTTATTTGGAATTCTACTGGAATTTATCGGACTAGAGAAATCCCTGATTCATCTTGAAAAACACATCATTTTAATTTTTAACCGCTCGCGAAATTTTTGTCTACTTGCGTTTTCTCGATTTGTTTGACGTCAGTGTCGATAAAGTAGATTCTAATACATCGCGACTTGATTATTAATTTTTATTAATTTCCAATTGTTTATTCAACGACTGCAAAGAATGTTGAATGTTCGGGAAATTTGAAAAAACTCGAAATAAATGAAGTTTCATTTTTTATTTGGAATTCTACTGGGATTTATCGGACTAGAGAAATCCTTGATTCATCTTGAAAAACACATCATTTTCATTTTTAACCAGTCGCGAAATTTTTGTCTTCTTGCGTTTTCTCGATTTGTTTGACGTCAGTGTCGGTAAAGTAGATTCTAATACATCGCGACTTGATTATTAATTTTTATTAATTTCTAATTTTGTATTTAACGACTGCAAAACATGTTTAATGTTCGGGAAATTCGAAAAAACTTGAAATAAATGAAGTTTCATTTTTTATTTGGAATTCTACTGGAATTTTTCGGAAGATTTACTTCGAAAGTGAAATGAAAATTCTTTGAAAATCGGAAAATTTGACTCACCGGGAATTGAAATTCGTAATCCTTTTGGAAAAAGTGGTAAAACTTTGGCTTTTGGTGGCGTATACTTAGCATTCACAAAACCAGCGATTAAAAAGATGAAAACAGCAATCGCGACGTTGCGCATTGCTGGAATTTTTTGTTTTTGAATTTCAAATCGAACTCAAAACTACGGAAGTCGAAATAATTGTCGAGATACGGTTTTATTCGCGTTCTTTTTTACAAAATGTAACAGAAATGAACTATTCTCCGTTTTACTTGGAGAAAAACATTACTGTTGTTGCGAAAGGTTACAGGTCGCGATGTAATCTCTGCTATTTTTTGCACTTATCGCACACAACGACACGATGACATCACGAAAATGCTCGATGTTTAATTTCGTGCATGCAAATTTGAAACTCACTTTCGAAATAATTATTTTGAAATTATTTCAATCGAGCTTAATTTAATTGAACTTTGTTCTAAAATAAAATTCTATTTTGACTCAAAAATGACACGATAAATTTTTTCTTTGTTTAATATTGCAATTTTCAATGTTTTGAATTTCGAATTTAAATAATTGATTATGTATAAAAAAATAATTGATGTAATTGTAGATAAATTATTATTTTCAATTTGAAAAAACTTCGCGATTTAAATCCTGGGAGGCAGAGCCACCTAGCGGCGAGTTTTGGGAGCTTCGATTCAATTTTCAGCGCGAAATATTCGAGTTTCGAGATTAATCGAAATGTTGGATTTTAATAAAAAATTGTATTTTCAACAGACACGTCTCTTGATATTGCGGCACTTTCATTACGATTCGATACTACCGCGTTTTTCGCGAAATGCCGGGAAGAACAATTCTCCGAAAAAAAAATGGCGTCGTTTCGACTTTGACACTCGCGATCCCGAATCAATAAAAAATTTTATAAAAACTCACCAGTTTTGATGGCCCTTTGTTACAAACGAACCTACCTGCAAAATAGAGAAATATCTCTAATTATTACGGAGAAATTTACTGTCCATTTCGATAAAAATGCCGATTTTAAAATCCGAATTTTTACGATTCTTGCTTTCAATTGTTGCTCAATTCCACTCAATTTACTTTTACGATGGCAAGTTGACAGCCGAAATCCCGAGTGTCGCCTTCCACACACTTTTCGGCACCAAAATTCACTCGCGGGAGCACGATATTTTCCGAAATTCACTCAGTTTCGAGCGTGCAAATTCCGTTGTGTACGCGCAATGCTGCCAATCTGAGAGCCGGAGACTCGAGAATCGAAATACGAAATGCAAGCGTACGCGCGCGCATCATCGTTCCCTGCGGTATAGATGTGTATACTACACACGAATAAACAAAAGGCGCGGACAAAGCATGGGGAGGATGAGTCAGCGACATTAGCGCTGTCGCTACATTTGCGAGTGACCTTCACGGTATTTTCGGCGGAGTTCTATTGGTCAGCAAGTGCCAGTCTCGCGCTGATTGGTCGGCCATCTTTCGTCCACTTGCGCGCGTCTCGCGTCTCTCGAGTTGGTAGCAGTTCGGGGAAAACATTTCGCGAATACGAACGCTCGGGCAGTGAATTTTCGTAGAATTTCGCGTTCGCGGCTCGTCATTGTTCGCGCGAGTGAATTTCGGTGCTGAAATGTGTATGAAAAGCGACACTCCGAATATCTGGCACCCAACTTGTCATCGCAAAGGTAAAAATTCAGAAAAATAAATCGCGGAATTCGAAATTTTCATCGTCGACAAAGTTGGCAGTCAATTTTCCCATTTTAATGAGAGGAATTTTGTGTGTTTCAGGTAGGTCCGCATTAATTAAAGGGTCATCGAAACCGGTGAGTCTTTTAAATTTTTTCTTTATTTCGTTCCACGCGAACGGCGCGCCACCTACAGCGGGAAATCGGAACTATACCGCCGAGTGCCCAGCGCATTTCTAACCTCAAAAATTTTTACGCGATCGTCAAAATACGTGAAAGTGTAAAGTTTGTGCCCGGTTATAGTGATCCAGCGACAAAATGACAGACCACTACGTCTTCGTAAGTTCAAAATCACCTTAAACACCTCAAAGAAAACAAATCCCTCGAAATACTTCGTTTTTTTACAGAACGAGGAAGATTTGCCTTACGAAGAAGAAATTCTTCGCAATCCTTATTCCGTGAAACATTGGCAGCGTTACATAGATCACTTAAAAACCACGAAAAGCTCGAATTTAAACATCGTCTACGAACGAGCCCTAAAGGAACTCCCCGGAAGGTAAAAAATCCAAAATTTTCTCGATCTATTTGAAATCAACAAAAGTTCGAAAATTCCCAAATTTCGTAAATCGAACGATTCTAATTGCACCCTTTTTTTAGTTACAAGCTCTGGAACAATTATCTTCGCCACCGAGTGCGCCAATTGAAAGGAAAATGCATAACGGACGCGGTCTACGAGGACGTGAACAACGCCTTCGAAAGAGCGCTCGTCTTCATGCACAAAATGCCACGGATTTGGATGAATTACTGTACCCTCATGTCGGAGCAATGTTACGTCGCGAGAACTCGCCAGGTCTTCGATCGCTCGCTCCGAGCGCTGCCGATTACCCAGCACCACCGAATCTGGCCAATTTACATAGAATTTCTCAAAAAGCACGAGATCCACGAAACCGCGATCCGAGTTTTCCGGAGATACCTCAAGGTGTAATTTCCCCAGCCAGCAAAGCCCTGAAAAACGAGTATTAACTAAAACTTTTTTCGCAGCTCGCCCCGGAAGACACCGAGGAATACATCCATTATTTAATCGAGATAAAGAGGCTGGACGAGGCGGCGATAAGGCTCGCCCAGATTGTAAATCAGGACGACTTTGTCTCCAAATACGGAAAGCCGAACCACCAACTTTGGAACGAACTCTGCGATTTGATATCGAAGAATCCGGGGGAGATAAAGTCTCTGAAAGTCGACCCGATCATCCGGGGCGGTCTCCGCAGGTACACGGACCAGTTGGGACCCTTGTGGAATTCTCTCGCCGAGTATTACATCCGCAGCGGTTTGTTCGAAAGGGTACGTTCCCCGCGAACGATTCGTCGACCGAAATTAATTACGAATCCCCGATTTTCAGGCCAGGGACATCTTCGAGGAGGCGATCCAGACCGTGACGACCGTCCGAGATTTCACCCAGGTCTTCGACGCGTACGCGCAGTTCGAGGAGTTCAGCCTGAACAAAAGCCTGAAGCAGGCGCCGAAGAATCCCACGGAAGAAGGTGCGAGCCCCGAGGAAAAACCGTGGAAAATGTTATTGATTGATTCTGTATTTTTAGACGAGATCGAGCTGGATTTGAAGCTCGCGCGCTTCGAGCATCTCATGGGCCGGAGGCTGCTGCTCCTGAACTCGGTCCTGCTCCGGCAAAACCCCCACAACGTGGAGGAGTGGCACAAGAGGGTGAAGATTTACGAGGGCGAGCCCCACGAAGTAAACGCGAGCGAAAATTTGTTCGTCGGCGATTTCTGAAGCACGATTAAATTTGCAGATCATCAACACGTACACGGAAGCTGTGCAGACGGTGCAGCCGGAGCACGCGGTTGGGAAACTTCACACTTTGTGGGTCGCTTTCGCGAAATTCTACGAGGAGAACGGGCAGATCTTGGACGCGAGGGTGGTTTTCGAGAAGGGGACGCAAGTGGCGTACGCGAAGGTCGACGACCTCGCCTCGGTCTGGTGCGAGTGGGCGGAGATGGAAATCAGGCACGGGAATGACAAGGAGGGGCTGAAACTCATGCACCGCGCGACCGCGATGCCCTCCAGGAAAGTCGCCTACCACGACGAATCCGAGGCCGTGCAAATGCGGCTGTACAAGTCCCTGAAAGTCTGGTCCATGTACGCCGATCTCGAAGAAGGCTTCGGGACGTTCAAGGTGCTCTTTTCTCCGGGGTTGTATTTTCCGATGAGTAATTGCATTTTTTCATTACAGACGTGTAAAGCGGTTTATGACAGGATCATCGACCTGAAAATCGCGACGCCGCAGATCATCATCAACTACGGGCTTTTCCTGGAGGAGAACAACTACTTCGAGGACGCTTTCAAGGCATCGCTTTTTAGTTTAAGAAAAGATTTGTAAACGGAGAGTTTGTGATCGGAGCGGTGTTTTTCAGGCTTATCAGAAAGGCGTGGGATTGTTCAAATGGCCGAACGTGTACGACATTTGGAACACTTACCTGACGAAGTTCCTCAAGCGCTACGGGGGCACGAAGCTGGAAAGAACCCGGGATTTGTTCGAGGAGTGCCTCGAGCACTGTCCCCCGAAATACGCGAAAGGTGCGGGGCAGATTTTCCCGAAAAAATCAGCGACTCATTGTTTTTCCTTTTCGTAGCTCTGTATTTGCTGTACGCGAAACTGGAGGAGGATCATGGCCTGGCGAGGCACGCGATGTCGGTTTACGAACGAGCCACGAACGCCGTTTTACCCGAGGAAAAATTCGAAGTAGGAAAAATGGAGTGCTGGAAAATTGTACGCTTCGTAACTGCGATTCGGTTTTCAGATGTTCAATATTTATATTAAGAAGGCTGCGGACATTTACGGGATTCCGAAGACGAGGGAAATTTACGAGAAGGCGATCGAGGTGTTGAGCGACGAGAACACTCGGGAGATGTGCTTGCGGTTTTCGGAGATGGAGACGAAGTTGGGGGAGGTGGATCGGGCCCGGGCGATCTACGCGCACTGCAGTCAGATCTGCGATCCCAGAGTCCGTGGATTTGGAATTGATTATTTATGTTGAGAACTGTATTGTAATTCGGATTGTACCGTCGTAGGTGACGTCCAACTTTTGGCAAGTTTGGAAGGAGTTCGAGGTCCGGCATGGGAACGAGGACACGATGCGGGAGATGCTGAGGATTAAACGCAGCGTCCAGGCCATGTACAATGGCCTGGTCAAGATGACCGCGCAGATTTTGAACACGAATAGTTTGGCCGAGGAGCAGGCGCCGATGGACGCCATGCGACTCCTGGATTCCAGGGCGTCGGGTATTTTCGACGCCTTCTAAAAAAATCTGGACTTTGGACCGAAATTTAAGCTTTTATTTTAATTTTAGAACCTGTTTCGAGCGGGCCGAAGGACAGCATCAGATTCGTGCGTGGAAATACCGAGGGAACGAATAAACCCGGGGTGAACAACCCCGATGAAATTGACATTAACATGGACGACGACGACGAGGGCAGCGACGAAAATAATGAAATGGAAGCGGAAGGTCGAAGGGAGAAATGAAGATTGTAAAACGGGGAGAATTCGAGGCTGATTTGTGGATTTTTTTTGTAGATGTTCCGGTGGAGAGACAGGTTATTCCGTCGCAGGTGTTCGGGAGTTTGAAAGCCGAGGAAAACGAAGACGCCGAGTAGATTTTAGGGATTAAAAACGACGAGTTTGGTTCTACAGTTGCGTGTATTAGTTTTGAAATTAAATGTTCATGAAAATTTATAAAAGAAACGCAAGCAGAATACGAAACTTTTGTAACGGCTTTTTGGGTTCTGTGGTTAATTTATGTGTTTATGTCGTTTTGCGGAAGTCGGGTGTTTCGTGTTTAAGCTTGTTTTTGCTCCAATTTTTGGAATTGGCTGCTACGTACATTTAAGTGCGCGATTATATATCAACTTTGAGGAAAAATGGAGTAACGTGCGGCATTTATGCTAAGTGGGACGAATTAGTTCCGTTTTTTTAAGGTTATGCACTTTGCCCTTTAACCTACTTTTCGGTATGTCCAAAATACGCGATTGTTGATGCAAAAATATGAAAAATCTCGAACCGAAATAAACTCTTTTTACATAACGCTTCGATGGAATACTTGAGGGGTGGGAATCGTTATCGAAACTTCGGTCGCGCTAATTTACTAATACTAAGTTTTAGCGATTGGCTACTTAAAATACAAAAATTTGCAACAAATTCAATATCCGCGAAACTTGCGTTTTTTTTAAGTCGCCGCTAAATTTACGTTGACAAGAATGGCTTTTAGGCCCTTAAACGTGTTACCGACCGAGTTTCGAAAACGTGATTCGCTCCAGACGCGACTGTAATCACTCAAATCCAAAATCCTTCTCAAAACTACATTCAAATCTGCTAAAAAATCCATAATTCTGTTCGTGTTCCAAAAATCGAAATTTTTTTCCAAAATCAAAAATTTTGGATTTTCGAAAAAAAGAAAGTGAATTTCGATTCGTCAGTACATTTGCATCAAACGCTGAATAGGATTTTTGATTCACTCGATTACAGTCGCGTCAAAGTGAAATTGAAGTTTAGAACTCGGTCGGTAAGGAAAAGCTCAAGGACCTCTTTTGGAATAACGAAGCTGTTTTGACGCTACGCGTAAATTCTCACTATTTGTCTTTGGCTACCGGGCCCCAGGCTTTCATAATAAACTGTACAATAAAGACGATAACAATGATGATGAAAGTGTCGACGACATTCTTAAACATAATTATACTATTCTGGTTCCTCTGGTCTCTTTGCCGCGCGGCGAGCTGCTCTATCGATCGTTGAATTTTGTTTAATTTTTCGCTTTGCTGGTTCATGTGTTCCTCCATCCTTTTCATCAGGGTAACAAGCCTGAAAAAACAAAAAAAACGCGAATCAGAAGGCCTGTAAACTCCTTTTTACCGACCGAGGTCGGTAAAGTCCTCTTTACTGACCGAGGTCGGGAAAATCCTCTTTACCGACCGAGGTCGGGAAAATCTTCTTTACCGACCGAGGTCGAGAAAATCTTCTTCACCGGCCGAGGTCGGTAAGATCCTCTTTACCGACCGAGGTCGGTAAGTTACTCTTTACCGACCCAGGTCGGTAAACTCTTCTTTATCGGCCTCGGTCGGTAAACTCCTCTTTACCGGCCTCGGTCGGTGAACTCTTCTTCATCGGCCTCGGTCGGTAAACTCCTCTTTACCGGCCTCGGTCGATAAACTCTTCTTCATCGGCCTCGGTCGGTAAACTCTTCTTTATCGGCCTCGGTTGGTAAACTCTTCTTTACCGGCCTCGGTCGGTAAACCCCTCTTTACCGGCCTCGGTCGGTAAAGGGTAGTTATCATTCGTACTTTGACGCGGATCGCTTCCGTTTGCCCGCTGATTGGCTGGAGTCGGAGTGCATTTCCGCCGACGAACTTCCGGAATCGTGGACAGGGTCGTCGATAGGCGCATTGGTCAATTGCCGTTTCGAAGACTGCAATACCGACAGGGACGAGCGCGATTCCGCTTGGAGCAGCGGCAACTGAAAAGCGAACATTGAAGCGAGGAGCAAAGACGCGCATCAGGGGTAGAAAGTACCTGCGATTTGGGCTCTATGGAGATGATGCTACCGGCGCGCATCACCGGGGTCTTGTGCCGGGTTTTCGTGCGGATCATGTAGTCGTATTCGTATTGCATCACGTCGTTTCGCGGATCCCATGGACGCGTATCGGCGTGTCGGTATACCCAATTTCCCGTCATTAAATCCTGGGGGGAAATGCAAAAAAACGGGTTCTGAAACTCTGTTTTACCGACCGAGGTCGATTCGCGCCTGACGTCGTGGTGAAACGCCACCTGGTGTCGATTCCGCGAACTAACGTCTTGTTAGTTCGCGAAATCGACACCAGGTGGCTTCTACCGTGACGTCAGGCGCGAATGGCGGTTTGTTTGATTCGGTTTGGCGAGGATCGGAGGCATCCAACTTGCCACGGGTTTCGGAACGTTCGAAATGAAGTTCCAGATTTTACGTTTCGAAGTTGGCTGTGCTTGTACTTTTCTAGTGACATTCGAGTGTCACGATTGGCAATTAAATCGCGTCGAGATAAAACGGCGTTTTTCGAAACTCGGTCGGTAAAAAGAAGCTAAAGGACCCGTCTGACACACCTGGACGAAATGTTTGGGGATCCACTCTTGGCTAAACATTTTCCGTTCCTTGGCGCGCTCCCTCTGCGCTTCCTCGAGAATCGTTTTAGCTTCGGTCGCGGCATCTTGGTTATCGCTATTTATAGCTTGCGTCACGGCGAGCCACAATTTCTCGCTTTCCCATTGGCTCTGGTGCTCCAATGGAACGGTGTACTTTTTCAATCGACTCCTGCGAACTTCGGGCGTCGGATTGAACAGCAAGGTTTCTTGCTGCAAAGCATCATGAAATCGTGATGATCTCGCGGCGAAACGTTGGACGCGAAACGTACCTCTAATCTCTTATCGGTGATGACGATCTGGCCATCCCAATATCCCGAAACTGTGGCGAGGGTTTCTTTACCGAGACGGATTTTACCTTGAACCATGTTCAACTGCTCCGAACCGCCGAGAAATGGCTGATGCAGAAAACATAGTTCTCCGTGAAAAATAGATTGGATCCAATTGGATCTGGTCAGATCCAAAATGCTCTGATCTGATACAATCAGATCTGGTCAAATCAGATCAGATCTGGTCAAATCAGATCAGATCTGGTCAAATCAGATTAGATCTGGTCAAATCAGATCAGATCTGGTCGAATCAGATCAGATCTGGTCGAATCAGATCAGATCTGGTCGAATCAGATCAGATCTGGTACAATCAGATCAGATCTGGTCGAATCAGATCAGATCTGGTACAATCAGATCAGATCTGGTACAATCAGATCAGATCTGGTCGAATCAGATCAGATCTGGTCGAATTAGATCAGATCTGGTCGAATCAGATCAGATCTGGTTAGATTTGGTATAAGATCAGATCTAAAAAGTGGGAATTTTTGGTTCTGATCAGATGATCAGATGATTGTGTTTCACGGGTCGCGAATTACGTTGCACTACAGTAGAATGTGGTTGGAATGCGACGTACTTTCAATTTGAATTCTAATTCAGTGTGGTATCCGGTTTTTTCGCAAATGATGTTGACTTTCCCGCCAAGTTCCATGGATAATGTACCCATTAGAATTCCTTTACAGTGCGCGTAAGGAATCGTCATTGTGTAATCTTCTCCTCTGGGCAGCATCGTTAAAATAGCGATGCCGTCTAGTATGGCTGATGTAGAAATACCTGCATTTTCACGATTAGTTACTAAGTTTCGCGGGCAGTCGACTTCTTTTGGGGTTTGAACCACTTGGGATTCGAATTTACCATAAAATTTCGATTTAGCAACGATAGTTGCGCTGATTGTGAAGCCATCTTGACGGTTCGTCACGTAGAACCCAGAAATTGGTGGATGATGAGATAACTAAAAGGTAGCATCAAGGTAACCAAAGCTTAGGTTTTGGTAGGAAAAAGATATTCACCTGCTCAGCCAAGTAAAATGTGCGCGAGCCATTGGCGTGCTGCCAATAGCAGCGAAAAGTTTCCCCCAACAGTGGATTGTACGGTTTCTTCAAGCCTTGCGGTTTTTTGTAGAAACCGGACAAGTACCATTTAACGACTCCTTTCATGCGCGTCAAGGCATCATCTTCCAAAACCGCTCTATTTCGTTCAACGCAGGATCATTCAGAAATCATTATTCAACGTTCCAAAACTTTCGGAAAGTGTCGAAATACTCACTGGGACAAAAGATCTGCGTGGTAATAAGAGTCGGCGAGTTTCTCTAAGAACGAGCGTGGCTCTAAAATGAAGGTGGGTAAAACGACCTTCGACAAGTCCATGCCAGGACGCACTTGTTTCACGAGAAACCTTATCAGGGATTTCTGTTCATCTTGCAATTCTGCAACGACTTCTCCCGCCTGTTCGGCGAACAAAAACGAATGAAAAAACCACATTGATCGTCTGCTTTTTCCACTTTTTCGAAGATTTCTCTCCCCCAGGGATTGGAAATCCATCGAATCCTATCCCAATCGGTTCGGTTCTGTCCCGGTTCCCATTTTTCGGTTCGGTTCAGTATCCGCGTTCCGTTTTCGGTAGCGTTCCTCTAACGGATTTTAATGGGTGTCTATGCTAAAACTAGCCCCAATAGGAACAAATGGATCCGAATGGATTCCCAATCACTGGATGAACGAGTAGCCCTTCGCTACACCTTACCGTTCCCAAAATTTCATTCTCTTGAGCAACGTAAGGCGTTTCCACGATCTGCACCGACTCTTCTTCCTTCGCCGAAGCCTCGGATTCGCTGTCCGATGCGCTAATTTCCGCGTCAGCGACCACGCCATTCTCTGGCTGGCTGATGTTGTCCAGGTCTGTGTGCGAGGAATTTGCGGGAGCTAGCGTTACTACTTGACGTTGATGGGTAACGTACTTTGGCACACAAACTGAAGCGGAAGGGACTGTCATGCGTCGGTTTGGAGGAGCGGACAAAGGTATGGGTATCAAAGTGGAGAAGGCCGTTGCTGCTGCCACTACAGCTGCTGACGGTTGAGATGACAATGACTGGCTGAAGCCATCTCCAGAGTTTACATTCCCGACATTTGCCGAAGACCGGAAATCACCGTTCGGAGATGTCGAGGATTCGCCGGGAAATAAGGCATGACACAATGGTTGGAACTTGGGCGTTAGAGGACTGTTACTTTTGCGATTGTGCGAGGCTGCAATTACCGTTTCTGCGGAATAGCTCGGATTAGGACACGACAGCAACCGTTTTTTAGAAGTTATGGGAGAGCGGCAGGGGTAATCGCTAAAGTATTCGGAAGGTGGGTCGCCGAAGTCTACGGCGTTTTGGACCGATCGGAGCCAGTGATGAAGCAGCAAAGTAATGAATAATGGCCGTGTTTGCCACATTTGTCACAACATATTGGAATCTTTTTACAATCTTTGCGGCATTGAAACTGCGTTCAACTATTGTACCATCATTCATGAATCTGAGTTTTGTTTTTCGAAACATCGATATTTGCAAATTGTTTGGGACTTACCGTGATCGCCGAAGTGTTTTTCATAATCAGCTTCGCTCCACTGAGTCTCGTGGGTTGTGGTTGCATCTGGTTGCGGAGATCGAGTTAAAATACTCGTGGAACGCATACTGATTGAGGAACAACGCAAAGACAGTTCAAGGGCGTCCAGCCAACATTTGCCTGCGGCCTGAGAAGGGGCTCGGAATATGAGATAGGAAGATGGCAGTGGCTGTACAACCGCACCTACATTTCAATCAAGCGACGAATCAACTTTGCGCCCAATCAACATTGGGCCAGTGAAGAAGAAAAGAAAGTTTGGAATAGTTTAGTGTGAATCTGTGATCTAAATTCGAGTGAAAATTGTCTTTTGTGCAGGTAAATGAGTACATTTGTAGCGTATCCGATTAAGTTTTCCCGTTTCTGCGAAATACGCTTTTTGGCAAATTACATCGAAACTTTGGAGCCATCCAGCGAGACATTGTTTCAGAGTAGCGACACAGCGCTGAAGCGGCTCAATTTCACTTTTGCAAAAAACTATTTTTGGCAGAACTGTACCATCGAAATGAAGTTGGCCTTGAGGCGGGAAATTTGAATTGATTTCAAAGTCAATTCAATTCAAAGTGACTCAATTTCACTTTCTGAATAACTATTTTTGGCAGAACTGTACAATCGAAATGAAGTTGGTTTCCAATTCAAATTCCTATTGACATCGACGAGCTATGTAAGTGCCACAGAATTCCCTGCTTTAGACATACATTCAACGTCGTTTTTCCCCCGTTCAAATCAAACGTTTCGAAGCCTGTGGCAAGTTGGATGCCTCCAATCCTTGCCAAACCTGACCAGTGACTGCGTTTCTTACTAGAAGCTAGTAACATTTCGTTTACTCGCAGCCACGTTCAGACCTGTGTCGCTACTCTTCACTCGCGCCAACATTTGTCTCACTCGATGACTTTTGAGTTGATAAAATCAACCGGAACTTGACGAGTGAACTGATATGAAACTTACGATATATAACTCCGGCTAAGTCAAAAGAAGTAAAAGTTATACAAGATATGTTACAGACGTTGAACCCTAACAGAAAAGAAAATCAATTTTGGTAGTGTAAGATTTGATGTCCAAGTAAATAATCGTGAGTTATGGCATGTCTTCCTAACCTATGAACAGTTGATTCGAGCCAAAACAATGCCGTTCTACTCACCGATAGTCTCTTTTTGCGGGCCGCGAGGAGCCCAAATCGATTGTTCTAGCGGATGGAACAATTTGAAGCAAAATCCGTCTTTCTTACTGGGACGTTCTATAACTTGACACGTGTTCAGTAGGATTGTTCCGACCCAGTGATTGCTCTGAGAAACAGCATCAGGCAGATTTGTTTAAAGTCGAACTTTTGCGGTATACAGTGCATAAAATTTACCCTCACTTTTATTTTCGGGCTTTTGTATAATAGCAGTAAGCCTGGCTTTAGGATGCACCAGAATTTGGTCCAACTTTTGAGCGTTCCCCGAACTTTTAACCAGTCGCTCATGACCACCACGGTGGGGTCCTTGAGCGAATTGAGGAGTTCATTGGCCACTCTTTTCTTCTCCATTCTATAATTCTTTCTCTGCGCCTTGTACGACTCTTTCCTCGTGAGTTTACAATCCCCCGGCTGAAATCAGCGTGCCATAACATAACTCGTGATAATTAGCTTATAACACATGATATAGCTTTTCTGATAATTACTTTATCCGGGAAATTGTCACTTCTCAAATAGCCTTCTCCCAGAGTCGATAACCCTAAAAGAACATCGAATCATTCCAATGCTTGTAATCTTAAACAAGCATTTTGAACGTACGCGGCATTCAAGCCTGATTAAGAGTACATTTCTTTGGCTTCGCGCATTATAGATCCTGAAGCGTTAAACGACTTTTCTAGAGGCGTTTAAGCTTTTTTAACAAAAGCACTGAAAAATACCGTTTCTTAAAGAAAAAATGGATGGACAATTGAAGTCACCTTTACGAAAAGTAATGGATGGCGTGAAGAAATTAATGGGGGATGATGGAAAAATGGTGGGGCGAGTAAACGAGTTATCGAAGCCGCTTTTTGAAGTTCATTAGACTACTTCTATTGCTTCAGTCTAAGAATGATCAAAGATGCACACAGCCATGAATTGCGATGTATGTACAATGTGTGTCATAGCTAATTCGACACATTCACTTTTTTTGCAAAATCAGCCCGAAAAGTGGACTTTTTAGCACTGTAGAGCGGACGTAAGATGGCGCATAGCGTGGGTTTTACGGCCTAGACGCGCAATTTACTATTAATGGCTGAAAGCTTGAAAATTGAGCTAAGAATAATAATAATCATAAACTGTTGCTCCGAGATATTGAATTTCGACAATTATTTCGATTCTACGAAGTCACCACATTGTTTTTTCATTCTCAAAAAACTGATGACACGTGCGAAGTTGGCTAACGGTGAAAACGTATTTCACGTGAAGTTAGCTACGCGCGAAATTCAAATTGCTACATTGACATGAATTCTTTTAATTCTCTGAAAATAAGTTCAGAATGACATAAAGAACACATTATGCAATCGCGCGCTAACTTCTTCTAGAAATAATAAGATTTGCATGCCATGCAATACGATGCAGAAACCATAATTTTGGAAAATAAGGAAGTAGAAATCAAAATAATTAGCTCTTTGGTAATCACTCTCTAAAACTAACAACGAACCTGGTGATAATGGAGGGACTTCACTCGTCAAAATATTCATACTCGCGGAAAGTGATTCGGCGGACGATTGTTTTGGCAGCAGCATTTGTTGATTAGTCTCGCTCCGAGATCGCCGTTCTTCAGCAGGTGCTACACATTTATTGAACAATCACGTGTACCAAGTTACGAAGACAATTAGCAAGCATTTCCCTGACAGCAAATGACCGGCAATCATGTAATCACGCAACGCCGATCGCAGCGGATCGTGCGGAAAACAATGACATTTTGTTTCTAGCGTGAACAATTTTGAGTTTTAGCAAAAAATGTTGACGGGAACCTTTTTAGTTTGCACTAGTTATGGATATCGGATATTTCGAATTGATTGCGGAATGTGAAGATCAGTCGTCTTGAAGCTGAGAAAACTAACGCGACTTATATAGGCGTAGAGTCGAAATGGCACTTGTGAGAAAGAAATGTAGTCTAACCCAAAGAAAGTCTGTCGATGATGAAAATTTGATGGACGGTGTTCTGAAAAACTACCGATCACGTGGTGAACGCGGCTGCCGTTTCGCGCGCATTTCTTTCTCACAAGCGCCATTTGGACTCTGCGCCTATATAAGTCGCGATAGGTTTTCATGGAGGGATTTTGACGTTTCTTGTGGCACGCCACGTTTTTATACTTGTAAATCGAGAACGGAACGTGTTACGGAGGCGTGGTCAATTCTGACCATGATTCGATGAGTTTGATGATGATGTGAAGAGCAGTCGTCTTGAAGCTGAGAAAACTAACGCGACTTATATAGGCGTAGAGTCGAAATGGCACTTGTGAGAAAGAAATGTAGTCTAACCCAAAGAAAGTCTGTCGGTGATGAAAATTTGATAGACGGTGTTCTGAAAAACTACCGAACGCGACTGCTGTTTCGCGTGCATTTCTTTCTCACAAGCGCCATTTGGACTCTGCGCCTATATAAGTCGCGGTAGGTTTTCATGGAGGGATTTTGACGTTTCTTGTGGCACGCCACGGTTTTATACTTGTAAATCGAGAACGGAACGTGTTACGGAGGCGTGGTCAATTCTGACCATGATTCGATGAGTTTGATGATGATGCGGTCATTTCTGACCATTGTTCTTTGGCGCTTTGGGCTTCAGGGTAATTTTTTGGTATTGATTTAGAAACTCACGGCTGCTGAGCGAACGACCGACATTTGTCGGCGTTATGGATTTGTATTCCGTGGAAGTGCTGGTGGAAGAAGTTTGCAGATCCGGCTGGGACTGACGATCTCCACCGGTCAATGTAATGGCTTGAGAGCTCATCGCGCTGAAAACAAAATGGCGCACTTGTTGGCATGGGAATCGCCAAATTCATGACTTCCCGCATAGAAAATTCAGAATTCAGCGAAATCTGATCATGTTTTTGAATAATTAATTCAAGAAATTCAAAGTCCGCAATTTACATTCGGAATTATTCCGACTTTTTTGTCATTTTAATGGCGACGCGAGTGGAAAGATCACTGATTGGTGGATATTTGAAGCTCGGTAATTGAAGAAGTTTAATTGGCGAATTGTTTTTTGTTGTTCTGCTAATTACATTTTTTAATATTTCGCAACACGGATTTGTCTTGCAAATTAATAGACACTTAGTAAATTGCATGCTGTTTGAAGGACAACTGTCGAGAAAACGATTGAGAACATTTTTCAACTCGATATTGATGACACATGCAGAATTAAAATGTTAATTACCGGATGATTCGCCATTTTAATTTAATTTTCTTATCGAAAAAAATTACGAAACGTCGATTTATCGAATTGTTTTTGTCAAGTTTTCGAACATGAATAAATTCATAAAATACTTTCGATGTGAAGAAAAGTTGGATAAATCGATTTTCGAAAATGCGAACTTTTTAAATCCGCAGTGCAAAGCGATGCGCGCGCAGCCAATTTCCCTCGTAGAAATCAAAGTCAAGTAAAAACCGCAAAATCGCGTAAACATCGAAACCAAAAGGCCTCAAAAAATCGCCACGTCATCGCTGTTTAATTAATAAACCGATAAAGCCGCAGGGCTCATTTTCCCGTTTAAAACCGCTTTCGAATCGGCCAATCGCGCACGCTTTTGTGTCCGACTTACCTGATTTATAAGTCGAAAAACCGCTGTCGCGTAATATTTTTCAGCTGCGGAAAAATGAAGCAGCTCGGAAAGCAACGTGTCACTTTTCCACGTTAACAGAAGTCGAGTACACGAAAGTCGATTAAATTTAACGAAACGCGAAATGCAATGCGCCACGAAATGTTGCTTTTCGAAAAGTAACCATGCAATTTCGTTGGGATTTCTAGACTTTTTGCTGTCACCCACACTGCGCGAAACTCGAGTTCTTTTATTAATAACATTCGGTAATAATATATAATCGAGACGAGGTGGAACCGTATGCACACTTCGTGGCACTGCTCGTAAATATGTACACACACGGACACATGCATGCGCGGTCAGACGTAATAGGCATCGAGCGCGGTGGGAGGGAGGGGGAAAATACGGTCGTACACAACGTTACGCGCGAGCGCAAAAGATTCGATTGATCATTTTCAATCATTTTCATTTGCCGCATATTACGTACGTGTGTGCGTACGTGGGTGGAATTTAATTCGTTGTTTTGGCGGAAAATTCGGGGTTTTTTTCGTATTGAATCGATGTTTTTTAATTAAAATTATGTATTTACTTACGCGGTTTTCAGCGGATGGATATAGATCGCGGAGGTTTATGTTTTATGGGTGATTTTTTATGTGTTTCTCGATCATTATGTAAAGCAGGAGTGTTTTTTTATGTCACTTGCTCGTACTGTTTTTTTTTACGTAGCGCTGACATTTTTGTTCTTTAGTTCGCCGCCGCGGCGGCAGAGGGCGCTGCTGTCGCGCGCGCGCGAATTCGAAAAATCGCGGGGATGAAAAAAGGACGAAACGGCGCACTTTTTGAGGAAAAAATAAATTCTAAAAAGGCAAAAAATACGGCAACGACGT
This sequence comes from Zelostemma sp. ZL-2020, assembly GCA_022816865.1. Lineage (NCBI taxonomy): Eukaryota > Metazoa > Arthropoda > Insecta > Hymenoptera > Platygastridae > Zelostemma > Zelostemma sp. ZL-2020. The sequence continues at coordinate 17,248 of JABFQM010001737.1, forward strand.
ACTTCAAGTATATTGTGAAAAATGAAGATCGCATAACCTTTTTCTGACATTTTTGTTTTCTAGTTCGCCACCGCGGCCGCAGAGGGCGCTGCTGTCGCGCGCGCGCGAATTCGAAAAATCGCGGGGATGAAAAAAGGACGAAACGGCGCACTTTTTGAGGAAAAAATAAATTCTAAAAAGGCAAAAAATACGGCAACAACGTACTCCAAGTATATTGTGAAAAATGACGATCGTCGAGGGAACCAAGACACGAAAAATTTAAAAAAGCCTCGATCCCTTACAACAAATATGTACATATTTACAAAATCACAAAAACATTCAAGAATCCGAATTGACATAAGACGGTCTCCCCGCCATCTGCAATAAATGACGGTCCGGGTGATCCAACCACTCGGAAGCGCTCAATTTCACCATCCTCTGCTTCTCCACTTCCTTGACCTGCCATTTCTTAACCTCGATCTGCTGTTCCCTAAAAAAAAAAGCACATAAAAATCCCCCGAAATCGCAATCACGTCGCTCTATTCACCTCGACTTGGTATCGCCGCAAGCCCAAACCCGCAAACTGGACAAGCGATAAGGCACGCCGGCTAAATTGACGGACTGGAAAGACTGGTCGATGTCCACGCAGGGACTCCTCGGATTACCCCCCGCCCTCAGCCCCTGTGGATACCCCCGAATGCCCATATTAAAATACAAAAGTTTCGGGCCCTTTTCCACGACCCTAAACAACGGAAGAATCGAAATAACAACGGAATCTTCCCCCCAGTACAAATGCGACTCCCTCCACTCCACCGACGAACCGACACAATACGTCGGAACGTTACATTCGTCCTCCGGGTTCTCGCATTTAATAAACAGCAAAGTCGGGCCTCGGTATCCCATGACGTGATGGCTGAATCGGTTGGCGCCCAATCCGTGCTCGTCGCTGTCGTAAAGCAGGGTCCAGTGGCTCGGGCAAACGTTCCCCGACATCTTGGAAATCAGGGCTTGCATCCCGTTCGACGAATGGGATTCCTCGCTCTAAAAAAAGGGCGGACATGTAAACACAGTTTTGGAACCAGGGATTTCTGGTTGAACCTGGATAAATTGTTTCGACAAAACCGTGGTCAAGAGCCAGACATGGCTCAGGGGAAGGAGCATCTGGGGGCGGTCGAGGAAACTCGGCTGCTCCAGGATCGGCGTCCCCGGGTCCAGCTGCGACTGCTCCGTGGACATGAGGCTTTTGCCGTGGCGGTAAGCGGTGGTCAGAATGTGGACGGCGTATCTGTGCAGGTTGTTCGCCAGCAGCGGGCAGTTCTGGCCCAGCCAATTCACCACGTACGTCCTGGACAGCGACTCTTTCCCGTGGAACTGCGGGGATTAAGTTTACATTAGTTCGGGGTTTACAATTGTTTTCGGGGGGGGTTGGTCTGCGTACGCAGGACTCGACGACGGCCTCGATCGTGCGGTGCGACTGGGGACAGTACGAGCCGTCGTTGCTCATCGCGAGTTTGTAAGACACGGTTAACAAAGCTCGTAAACTCGTCGGGGAAACGAGGCCGCTTTCTTCCTCGCTGTACATTTTAACGTAGCTCTCCAAAATCGGGGAGTCGTGCATTAGGGAGATGAACTTTTCGGCCTGGTGCTTGAAGTTCGAAGACGCCATGACAGTTGTTTTGACTCGCGCGTTGTTGAAGTAGCGGAATAATCGGAGCCCCAGG
>JABFQM010001738.1:0-18939 GCA_022816865.1 Zelostemma sp. ZL-2020
ATTGTGCCGCGTCACGCGTTTGATATACGCAAACTCATATTTTTCCTGGCATTCGCTGCGCTTTACATACAATTACAATTTGTATATCGGGGAGCTCCGAGTTCAGCGCATGCAATTTCTTTGCCATGGGTAAGCACGTTTCGGGGCGTCGGTTTCGTTTCGTTTCGTTTCGTTGTGTTGGAGAGTCGGAATAAGGGACAAAATGAAAGTCTCGTATGTTTCGTCGGAACCCGTGCTCCTAGTCTGACTGCTGCGCGACATTTTCCACTTGCAGAGCGACCTTCTCGATGCCACGCAGCGTCGCGAAAAATGAAACGTCAGAGGAATCATACGTTTCGTTCATACCTCGTGATAAAAGTGTCTCATCTTTCGAGTGACTTTTTGCATCGAAAATTGTGTGCTTTTATTGCCGGACTTATGATTACATGATGAAAAACGAATGAAAAATTGGGCTTGAAAAACTTGAAAAGACGTTGAAGAGTCCTTCAGGAGATTCAATATCTAACGTTCAACAACAAGTTGGGAAAATGAAAAAAATGTCAAGCGCCAAAGTCGAATTACGCAGTCGAATTACGTATGTAGAACGCGCGAAAATGGTAAATGGAACGAGCACTGTCCGCCTCATACGACTTGTAAGCGAATTCCGTAGCCGCCGGCAACAATTGTACATTCATCTAGCCGAGAACTCTAATTAAAGCGCATTGTTTATATTCTTAGCACGGAGTCGCCATTTCTCCTTTTCTTCCTTTCGCGAGTCGTGACTTTCTTCGACTCACGGCTTAACCATCTGCGCGTAAACTCCAAAGTAACTTGTACAAGGATCCGTGGAGGGTTCATTCTGGCAGATTTCATTTCAACATAGTCAAAACATTTTCCCTTTCCTAAATTATCAAAGGCAATTTCGCTTCTGCATTCTGCATCCTCACCTTTCGACTCAAGTACGCAAGTACGCTCTTTTCTGTGCCAACACATTTTTTGCAAAATTCAACGAAGAATATATGCCATCCGAAATGTTTTGACTCGGTTACGTCCGCTTTGTACGATATCGGAAAAACTGGTTATCATGAAATCTAAAATTTTGACGTTTATGAATGAAAAATGAAAGGGTATTGACATATGGTACGGACAGATTGGTATGACCCACATTTTTTTTATACCTCGAAATTTACATACCAAAAATGTTTGCATAAATAATGCGTGAATAACGTATAGTTTTACACGAAATCTGTCTATCTATTCATTCGACATTGGAAAATGGAAAACGAGGGTGACTCGGATAGTTTGTGCAAGTCCGTATGGAATGTGCACGAAATATCCAGTTTATCGAACGTAGAGTAAAAATTCGAAGAATGTTTTCCATCTTTATTGCAAGGCACTTTTGAGAATGTGCATCTATTTGAAAGGATCTTTCACGTATGCATTTCGTGTCTTTTGAAAGACCAAAATTTCGGTCTATCGCGGGGAACGCACGTGATTGGTTTGCGTAATGTGGTATTGTTGGCACTCGCCACATCAGCTGCGATTCACATTGCGGCTACTTTATTGTCCTCCGCCGTTTTGCCTCCTCCCTTTTCCCGTACTCCACAAGTCTTGTATTTACGTGTGGTTTACGGTTCTGTAACGCTGATACGACACCGGCACCCTCTGAATTCTGGAAACCAACGTTGAGAATTTTCGCAACAATTTGACACTGCCAGAAACGAATCCACCTACTTTATGCAATTTATTACTTTATGGTCTATTCCAGCTTATCAATCGAGAGTGTAGTTTGATCAATTAACTAAACAGTCAAAATTTAGAACGATTAGGTGTATCGAAAAGTAATATTTAATTTGATTTGATTATACTATTTTTTGTGTAAAAAAAGTGTAAAAAAAGGATACCCATTTATCAACTCGGAGCTTCAGACATGAAAAAAGTATCTAGATGCGAGAACTTGATGCGTTTCATCTTATTTTCAACACGAAAAGAACATTCATGAAACCGCTGTTATATAGGTACAGACGATGAAAATTATAGAAGATGCGTGACGGAAATGCAAGTGACTCTCATTCCACAACCCTCCAATGCGCTTCTCTTCGATAATCTTAGCATTGCAAAACTACGGGCTTGGCTGGTTGGACTTGGTCCAATTATGAATAAAAAAAAAAGATTCTTAAACTCTCTATAACAGTAAAAAGCGTCAATTTATCATGAAAAATGTTGAATTAAAACCTAAACATTGCGATTCGTTAATCAAAATTCTCGGTCAAAAACTTTAAAAAGACTTTTGCCGATTGATCACGTAGGTGAAATTTGACAGTAATTTACTTTTTTCATATTTTCCGAAACTCGATGAGGTCGAAAAACACAGTGAAAAACCCCACGGTTCAAGCACTCGAACGTCGTAAGAATAAAAGCATTGGCACGGTCGTATTTAGTCCATGTCCGTGTCCGTGTCCCGTAAATACCGAACAATGAATCGAATAACTTAAAGCACTCCTAGCGTCTGTCTGTGTTTCTGCATCGTTCGTTTATTCGTAGCGTCGTTTAATAGTGAGCTAACGCCATTACTTTTCTCGTGCCGACGCTCGAGGCACAGAAATGTCGCGAGAAAGGTCTTCTCGGATTTACGTCCGCATAAGCATGCGTTGTATTTGCCCACAAATCCACCTTTAAGCTACCACCATGAGACCACGTAGCACGGACACGCGCAGTGCTATAAAACAGGTTTGCATATGCTGCATCCGTTGCCATTCATGCATACGAACCTGGTATACATAAACACATATTACCTGATCTCGCCAAAAACCTGGAGAATATTAATCTACGGAAATACGCTATGGTGAATTTGCAAAGCGTTTGTATCTGCGAATGAACTCGAGAGAGACTCTTTTTTTTCGAGAGGGTTGCTGCTTGGTTAAATACTACGCACGGTATTGTCGGGTTTAGCGGCATTAAGCAAAATTGTCAAAAGTAATCTTTCGTAAGTGAACGAGAAAACCTTGAAATTTCGGTACCTACGCATTGAAATTCGAGTTGTGTAGCGTTTCGAGGCATTATCATATATAACTAAATTTTACGTAACGCTCGGGTCGATAACCAATTCGAAGCAGACGAATTTCGAAAATTCGTATCGGCGTAACGTCCGTAAGAAATAGGAAAACGAGAGACTCGATAGTCGAGAGAAACAGACTCGGTTAATTAACGAAATCCACATGGGATAGCGCGCGTTGTCCAGACTATCGTTCCGCACTTCGCTGCCAAATATACGAATAGAAGTGAATATTGCGGGTCTACGAGCAAACTCCAATTCTCGAGAACTCCAGTTGTGCACACACTCTTTGTAAATAACGTCCAATAGCATCACAAAAGGTTGGATCTCTCGGATATATGTGATTATCAAAGTTGGAGAAACGAGAAAAGACTACGGGAGAGTGAAACAATGTCTAAATTAATTGAACAAGTTCTCGTTAACATCTCAGGTGTTGACTGTTCCGATTCGGGAATCGCTTTGTGCTAACCAGACAAGAATTCCTAATGTCTCATTCAAGTTTCAGGAAATACGATTTTGCCGATAAAGCTCGAGAACGTTTTATTGTGCCTTCTTTAAGAGAATGGCGGGGAAAGCGTTTGAAGCGTTTGGTTCGAATATCGACTGAATCCTTTCGAGCATTCAGAGCGGAGGAATGAGAAAAATCGACAATTAGAGACACTTGAATGGCGCTTAATTGATTCCACTCTGCATAGCAACCATCGTCTTGGGAGTAACTTGGTCAAAAGTACATACCGTGATTGATGCCTCGCCTTTATTAAAAGCAATTAATCCCGAGAAGAGGTTTCGAACGATCGATTGACCAACGGGATCGACCTTTAAGCCGTTCGCTACCAGAAAGAGAGGAAAATTGAAAGATTTTTTTTATTCCTGAGGTTTGTCGTGTGGCCGAGAAGAGGAGAAGAGAGGAAGTAAGAGGAATAATAAACATCGTGTGACGTGTCACGAGAAAGGAACGGATGGACATGCAGCGGAGGGTGACAACAACCGTAACTGCTGTCCGGAAGATGAACGACCTTCAATTATACTGACTCTGTTCAGCGGCCTGCATGAATTCTCCAGCTTGTTAAACTCTGTCAATTTTGGAGTTGACCTTTGCTCTATAGCTGAAAACTGACTGGCTACCAGAAATTGAGACAGCTGGCTAAAAAAGACTATAAATTTATTCGAAAAAGTTGCCGACTTTTGTTCAAGATGAAACAACTTCAACTGAAACGAAGTTCTTTTTAGAGTGAAAAAAGTTAAAATATTTTTTAAGTCGGCACTCACAATCGTTGTATCGATGTTCTACTTTTGTAAGAGCTTTTTCCAACCGATGCTTTTTACTTTTATCTTTGGGATGCATTCTCTACTCTACTTTACCGGTAGACTTGCAAGAATGTTTAATTCAATTTCACGTAAAATAAAACGCGAGCTGTCAACATTGTCAACAATAATTTTACACAATGCAATATTGTCGAGAACTTTGCAACGGAGAGCTGAATTAGCCAAAACCGTACGAGAAAGGTAGTTTCGAGTGAACTAAAAATAAAACAGAAAACATTTTAATTCAACTACAGCGGAATAAATCTAACTTTTGAACGAAACTTACTTCAACTTGGAACAAAGCCAGAAAATGTTGAATGAAACGTTTTGTTCATGGTGCAACGGCATTAAACAGTTTTAGCTCGGGCAAACAACTTGAGTTTCATTGCGATTTTCAGTTTCAAAATCGTATTTCCTATCCTTTCGGAGATTAGTATACTCGGAGGGGGGGTATATAAAAAACCATCAAGTAATTAGAGAAAAGACCGGAGCGTGAATGCTTAAGATTACAGGTTTTTATTCCAACAAATTTCATACGCGGCACGTCTTTCCAAGGTCTTTCTGTGGAGAGACAGACAGGCACGAACGGAGGCACTTACTTCAAAGCTCGACGGTTACAAAAGAGGCGCTTAAGAGTCAGAAGTGGAAAGGCCTTCTCTCCATGTAAGAGTAAGAGACGGTTTTTAGTGAAAAGGAAGACGGTTCCGTCGCTCCGGAGAGCTTAAACCGAAAACATAATCAAATCTTGCTGAGAGCGTCTGCGGTGTTAAGTTACTAATTGCTTAATTTCCGTCGACCCTAACTGTTCTCGTTCACCCCTTCCGTGCAACTTTGCTTCCTCTCTTTTCTACGTCTTTCTCTTTGTCTGATACCCGTGGAATGCGGCGAAATCTAATTACAATATAATCCTTCCAAAAGCACTCGCTTGTATTCATTGAAACGGAGAAAAAGAGAAACTTTTTTCCCAAAAAATACTTTTGCTTTTCGAACAGGATAATGCTCTTCCTGGAACTTGCCGCGAAACAAAAAGATTCTCATTCTCATTTTTCTTTTACAAGTTTTTCCCCCTGAGTTTTTTTTTTCGCACAAACGCTCAATTACGAGTGGTCGCAATTGCTCCTCATTCAGTGGTACACTCGAGGCGTGGCAGCCTCTGTAAACACGATATATCGCGTTTCAAAAGTAATCGCTCTGTCGGACGCTGCAACGCCAATGAATCGTACTGGAACCAAGATCGCTCTAGCTCGTTTCTGTACCATCTACCATTTGCTCGAGATCGTCCGCATCTGACCTTTTCTTCTTTTTTCCGCAATTCAACAAATTGAGCTCCACCGAATCAGCATGCCCATCTTTACTGCCTCTATATGTTTACTTTGACCATTTTTCGTTTCTGAAAAAGTACCTATCTCGGGCTTGGAATTTTATTTATACCTACTTGTTTCTTGCGCGCCCTTGTTCCAAAACAACGCTAGCATCAACGGTGCAGGATTTCTTTTTTCTAGAACATGCAAACTTTTAAATAAAAAAGCATAGCGGTCCGCGAATCTGTCGACGAATCAGAACATTCATGTTCATGTTTAAAAAATGGAATGAAAAATATGAAAAAGATTTCTTAAAGACGAATTTTTGGACAGAGACAAAACTTGATTGGAACCGCGCGCTAAATGAGCTAAAGTTTGTTCCTCAAACAAAGAATGTCATACGGTGCGAGAAGCTTAAAATTCTCGAAATGTCGATTTTCAGACGGGTTGCAGATGGTAGACGAGTGTTCATCGGGAGGGGTAGGGGTCTTTATCCGAGACTGGCACTCGCGTCTCGTCTCCTGTAAATGGCAGAGTGGCTTTATCCCCATCGCTACTGTTTTCGAGCAGTCGACGCTTTTGTAGCCGAGAGGCTACAATGTTCCGTAATATGATTAGCCTCGAAATAACAGGTTGAGCTGCATAATGGAAAGACGAGAGGAAAGTAAAAAGGATGGAAAGTATAATGATGGACGACAATGAAATCAAGAGAATCCCAACAAGTAACGGTGAACAACAACTTGTAAAGAAACTTTTGCGTTCATAGCGTTAAATTACGACCGCATAATTGAATTTGGTGTTTACAAATCGATCCCATCATTTTTCATTGTAGTATTAAAGTTTGTTCTTGCGAAAGAAGACATAAAATGTGCAAGAAAAATGCACGAAAATAAAAAGTTGTATTCGTTCAAAAGACTTTAAGAGGATTGAAATATCGACTGGGCAAAGAAGATTGCGAGGTTTTTCTTCCACTGATTTAAGCTAACGGGCAGTAACGATGACGAGGTCTGTAGACGAATTTTTTCTTCATACTTTTTGTCAAGGGTCGCTGCTCTTCTGCTCGTTTCGATTGTCTCAAGAGCGAAGAAGGAAGGAAGGTGGGAGGAAGGTCCTCGGATACGGCACCCTTTTCCTCGGACTTTGCCTCCTCATTGTACCATCTTTTTTTATTGTTCTTCTGTTGCTGCAGTACCGAGATACGTGAATCATGATAAGCCGACGTTCACACCGGGGGCCACTTTGTGCGCGTTGTTCGAAACTACTCGAGAGCTTTTTCTGATAACGCCACGCAGTAAAACAGAACGTAACACACTTTGACAAAATCGCGTAGCTATCTTAACGGTTGTTGAACTGATAGCGCAATGGGATTATTGTACCTCGTTAAACGTTATCATTCCCTAACGAAAGGGTCAGATGAGTATTTGGAATACTTCGGGAATGTTCGAATTAGTCACGGTACAGTCTTTGTACAAGTAGGTACTCCCAAATAATGTCAAAATTTCCAACGCTAGTTGACGGGCCTCTTGGATGTTGCACTCTTCTTTTATTCTTTTTCGACGAATGAAATTAGCGATCGGCAGTAATACTGTTAAAAGAATTTCTCTGCTGGCAAAAAAAAATGCAGAGCCCTGCCAAGAATGCGAAATACCTCGTACGTTTTTAACAGTGCACCAAAAATATTCTGCGCGAACTCTTATCTGTGACGGCATAAGAGAGAAACTGAGATGCGGCTCTTGACTCTTTGTGAGCAGTAACAACGCAACTCGAGGAGGCAGTGGAGAAGCTCAGCGTATAGTCGAGCAAACTGCGTACACAGCGAAAATTTCCACGTTGCAGTAGTTCCGGCTAGTATTGTCGCTGACGTTGGAACGCACATTACACTGTCCCACCATTGTTCGGATGTTTATGTCTAGAAAGGCTGTGGGAGCGTGCTACGAAGGCTATATGAACTCGATTAAAGCGAGAGTGGTTGTCGAGTAAGCTGGAAAACGGCGTACCTCAAAAGCAAACATAATAATGCAGAATGCTACAAGCCATTGTATCGTCGTCACCTTGTGTTAATGTGATTTGTGACATTTATTTGCCACCCTCTACCGTTCAAAATATGCTCCGATCTAGCATTTAATTCCAGGGTTAAGCCGTTCATACATGAATTATTATAACTTTGAGTAGCTCCATTATCAAACAACACTATAACTCAAAAGCAGTTGATAGACATTTGTTTCATTACAGAAGAAATTACGTTGGATTTGACTTTTTCAATTACTATGAAAATTAATCGTCCCAATAAGAAACCTTTCGGTTTACAATCGACGCTTTACATAAAGCGGATTATGAGTTGTTATTGATTTCTTAAAATCATCCTTATCATCGATTACACGTATTATTCATTGTTATCAATTTACGAATGCACATACGAAGCTATTTCAAAGAGCTGTCATTTTTCTACAAGAAGCAATATTCGACTAGCCCAATTAATACGCGTAGATAGATACACGTTATCCGATAAAGCATAAGAGCATATGCCAACAGCAAAAGCATGATAAAGTGCCGAGAGGAAAAAAGTACGTCGATAGCAATGAACGCGCGTGTCGTGGTTACTGGCGGCGGAGCTAATAATAATCTAATCGTCGCTGCCTTGTACTTTATAATTAAAATTCGCTTGTAATTAACGCACCACTGTCTACACAAATATATGGTAGCTCGTTATGAAATTACACGAAGGTGGCCAAGTTCCATTATTACTCTATTGTATTGGTGTTTCCGTTTGAAATATGACAAGTAAATTTGGATCACGATGGTTATTTTATGAAATTTTTGAAACATTGGCAGTTTTTATAGTTTTACACTCGGCTATTGGTAACACTTCAAAATATTTGCGCACTCAAGAACATTAACACGAAAGAGGACTATAACTAAGATTACAGGAATTAACATTATCCAAACGTATAAATTAAAATACATTAACAATTTTTTAGCATTTGATTTCAATATTCAATAGGTACCTAGAAAAGGTTATTTAACGATGCCATGGGTTAGTGGAATACTCGACAACATTTTGTAAGCTATACACAATTTTTATTAATACAATTTACAATAAATGTTATTTAACCAAATTTTGCAACTGTAAAATGATATTTTTTTAAGTCATTTGAGTTAAGGTTTCGGTGAGGGGAAGAAATTGAGAAGGAAGCATGGAAAATGTAAAGTTTGATAATTCAACGAACGACCGGTTTGGAATCGACAGATAAAAAGAGTCATAATGAAAAAGTTAATTTTACGAGCTTTAAACTTATCTTCAAGTTTATCTATATGTAAAATAAGTTAAGTTAATCTATGTAACTTAGGTAAAGCTAGAAATACAAAAAATGCATAAAGTGGTGAAATGAGAATTGTTGTCAAATTTATTCGGTTCACTTGTTTGGAATGAGAGGTTGAAACCATGCTAATCATTCACACCATCAGGAGCACTTAAGCCACCTTTATTAGTCGGAAGGTTATGATCTGCAACAGCTGGTGGCGAACATTGATTTTCGGGAGTACCCCTAGTCGAATGTTGCTTCGATAAAATAAATAGGTTCCATCGTTTCCATCGTTTCGATGAAATGGATACTTTGGTATAAAACTTGAAAAAATAGGGGACAACATAAAAATGCTTGAAAACATTAAAAAGTTACTCGAAAACTTTTTACAACACTCGAGAAAAAATCAGGCAAGTATAGAAAAAGTAAAACTGACTTCAAAATATAATTTTCATCGGAAGTAAATTCAATTTAACGATAATTACGAAATTATAATAGTTCATTATGTGTAGTAAGTATTGTGTGCGATACTATAATATATAGATACATCTATTCTTATTTTCTAAAAAAAACTGATTATAAAAAATTATATATTTTTTCAAGTGCAGGATCGTAACACAATAATAATTGTATTACGATAGCAGAGCCCCGCACTTCTCGTCGAAGTTTGGGGCTCTGCTTGTACTTGCGGAGTAACGATGAGTTTCATGTAATCTAGAAAAAGGTTCTGTGAGAAGCACAAATTCTAGTGCTGTGTGAAAAATCAAATTGGCCTCTCCAAGCAGAAAGTAGAAAGGTGCATTCATAGTTAAAATAGGTACGGGTAAACACGAGTCACGCCGGCATAGTATAGAATTATGCCCCTTATTTGAAGGCTCATGTTTCAGGAAATACGTACGTGAAAATCGTATTGGAAGTTCATGCATAAACCTCTTCATTATGTATTGATTATTTACATTGTTGTTCACAAAGCTTTTCAAACAGGGTCATAAATTTGATTCGTTGAAATGAACAAAGCATTTCATTACATATACATTGAAATGACATCAGATCCGGCTTTTATTGTATTAATTTATATAAAGTGCATATATTAAACAATCGTTTGATAAAAAAGTAGCGCAAGCTTACTGCGAGCAAAACATAAATAATGATAACAATAAACAATGTAATTCCCAAGAGTAAAAAAAAGTCTTCAGTCACGTAGGCAAACGAAACGAAACAATGAAAGAGACGAAAATTTTACTGACGAGGAACGAAGAGTAGCGAGAGGAAAACAAGATCAATCGAAATATGTTCGCCGATCGATTCGGTCTCACTTTTTCCGTTTTTTACGTCCACGTTCATCCTCCGTCAAACAAAGCGGCATATCCGCTTTGTCAGTCTCATATGTGTGGATTACGACACGGTCGACCATTATACTCCACGCAACAAAGCCGCCGGCTGTATGGTCACGGAAGTCCAGCAATAGACTCTTTGCTATTGCTCACATCCACTCTGCATCTTTCTTCTCCTGTACCAGTTTACAACGACTTTGTCTGAATCTTCCCAAAGCTTGTCTCGGTAAAGATTATTCTATTAACAACTTTCATTTACAAAACACCTTTGGCCCATTTACTACAAAAATTAAACTGATTTTATGTTGTAACTTTGAAAACTTTGGCAATTTGTCGATATTTCTCGCGAAAGGTGGTTATCGTGGTAAAAACATTGCGAATGAGAAATGCTCGATGAAAATATGAGAATACGAGCGTGGCTGGAACAATACACATTTCTACGATTGTCGGGAATAAACATCGTGCATTTTGGAGGCTCAAAAGCTAAAGTGTGAATCTTGTTGCTGAGTGTAGCACAATCTATTATAATAAAAAATTGTGTTACGCGATGATGATACAAGTATAAAGACACGCTCGCTCTACGCATATCAATGACGTATGGCACGGGGTTGAGAGATTTAGTTATGCAAATGTAAATTGTTGCCTCCATAACGTATGGTAATACGCGGCATAAAATGTAAATATATACGTAAGTATGTGCGCGCGTTCATTTTACATTATACTATTTCATGCGCAAAACGATTATACCAAATCGGCTGAATCCTATAATAAAATTGCTAAAGTTTACGGATAATTTATAATTAATGTATACGTGAACCTATTTTGAATCATGAAATGGAAAATGGAAAATGAAACAATAGTAAATCTCTGAAAGGAAAGAAAAAGAATGACCCGCAAAATTTTCCTGTCATAGTTATAAAACGCGAATGTCGGCTACACCGAGAGTAGTGAAAGACTAACTGTCGTGGAAACGAGTGAGAAAGTGCCGCGCTTGACGAAAGATCGGAAACAGCGGTAGCGTGAAGCGGCACAGAGTCATGCTCAATCAAGCGTGTACACATAGTACATACGTCAAATGTCACTCTCAAAGAGAAGCAGCTCGAGGAACAATCCCGTCCGTCATGCAAAACTTTATCTCTCTTTATCTCCAAAACGTACATGCATATAGGAACCGATTGCAGAGCAGTTACGTTTGTGTTTATCGATTGTTTGGTTTTTACAACATCAAAAGTGCATTTGCAAAGCTTCAACAATTTCCATGATTGGACGGGCAATGCGGCTTCCAATTACGCTCCCATTCCAAAACCATCACCACGGTTGCGAGCGCGACCGGCAAGTGCCGCAAAAGCTCGTTAAGATCCATCCCTGGCGCTTTGAAGTTCAAGAAATTAACACCCGAAAGACCATTTGACGCAAGTTCAGAAACCACCGCCGTTGCCCATGCTCACGTAACTGTTACATATTGATGTCATTATTTAGATCACTGCATGCACGAAAGGCAACACATTAAAGCTTATTCAATAAATAGCAATTGTTGTTTCATCGTTACGTTACAATCTTCGACCAATCCGAAATAAATGCCGTATTTCGAACGGACAGGGTTACCTCAATTTACTCCACGATCGGTGTGAACCTCCTAAAACTCCGCGCGAAGTGAACAATCAACACCATTTTTACTCCAGATTTTGTACAGTGTCTTCAGGATGTTTGGAATAAATTTAAGCAATGAAAAAAAGTATAGATTTTTGTGTACATAATAAATAAACACTAAAGCTATAAAATACCACGAGTTTCAGCTTATCCAATCTTTTTTCGAGAAATAGTGGCACTATACACAGACTCTTATGAGATGAACGCGGTCTCGTCAACTTTTATTGGAAAATTAACAATTTTGGTCCGCAACGATTTAAAATAAAACTGACGAACATCTTCAGGAGGCTTTGGAACATTCAATGCAATTTTTTTGCTCATTTTTTTGCTCATTAAAAAAAATGAGCTAGCGAGGTAGCAATAAACTTTCGTATTTTCGGGAGAAATTTTTGATTATTATAGCTACGAAAAAAACATAACCGAAAAACTTCACTGCCACAATCACGTAATTGACACGTAGTTAAAATGCAGTAAATTTTATCGATTATGATTTTACAAAATACTTCTTACATGTCAACCAAAACATCATCAAAATGATCCGAAATCACATCTGATTTATTTAAAATTTTTATAAACAATTTTTTCGAAAAAAAGTTGCAAACTTGACAGTTCAAGCAACCATAACTGATCCGTTTCATCCGTTTCGGTTCTGGTATCCCCTATGGGTTTTCCAGTTCTCGCGAAATCCTTCACCTGTTATCGAACACACTCGGAATTCCTTCTTCCGTCGACTACTTTCCTTGCCCGCTCATTTCTCGAACATTCCACTTTTTTCCACACATGCTCTTTTTCGCACTTCATCTCATTCTTTTGTCCAGAGTCCAGGGCCGCCCTCTCTTTCTTCAATCCCACCCAGTTTTTTGGATAATCCTCCTTTTTCGCTACTTCTTCCCATCTTCTTGGTGGTTTCATACTGCTCCCATCTTTCCTGTTGCCTCTCTCCTTTTTTGCCACAAATCTAATCTTCTAATTTCCCTCTTGCCGCTTTTCCTCTCCTCCTTTCTTCTTTTCTTCTCTCCTCCACTACGGCATCCCAACACCTTCCTCCTTTCGTCTCTTTTCCGACCTTCTCCGGCGAGCTTCTCGAACGAGTTCTGGGTCCTCTGCTGCCTTAATTCGGCAAGAAATGGGCCTCGGATCACCCCCTCTTTGCCCTGCAAAGGTCGTGTATTTACGAGCTGAGCAAACGCCGGCCGGTCGTCAAGTCAAGTACTTCCCACACTTTTATTCTTTTTGTAACAATGTTTATTTTAATTAGGCGATTGCCCAAGCGCCGTCGCTTGCGACCTAGCCATGAAACCGTTCTACAATATTTCGTATTTGTTTTTAATAATCGTTCGTAGTTTCTTGCAATTTTTCGTAATGTTTTTGAAAAATTTTGTTTGTAATTTATTCTACGTTTTTATTATAAATATCTTTTGATTTTTTTGCATGTTTTTTGAATGAGACAATTCTAAATCTAATTCAATATGAAGAAAGCCCTTGGACCAAAATTCCCCGACTTCTCCTTAACTTTTCCCTGGTTTGGGCAATTCTCTGCCTTTTCCAGGTTTTCAACCCTCATGAAGATAAAAATAATCAATGAATATTTTTTGGGCTTTTAATTTTCTGTAATCCTGAGAAAAAAATGTTTCAACACTCCAGGAATTCGAAATGTCCAAAGAACTATTTTCTACTTCATCGCGTAGGAAAAAGATTATTGTTTTGCAAAGGGCCATTTCCGGGCCTTTTATTTTACAATTTATGACAAAGTCGCTGCGCATGATTTACAAGCGTATCATAATCGAGAGGAATCGACAATTTATCGTGAAATATTGAAACTCGTGAGGTGAGATTTGCGGTGGAACGTTACCACCATTTCCTTTTCCCTTTTACGTCTCACGGGAGGGTCGTTATTCGTTTTTGCGATCCGTGGAGTATCCCATAAAACATGCCTCACCCTTAGTTTTTTTCTGATACTTATATCATAATTTTGACACTAGGCAAAAAACTATCATCAATATATTTCGGTAAATACGATACAGGTATGATAATAATCGGAAGAATGAATTTCAATCTATCCTTCTTGCTATATTCTATACTGCTCGCTTAACAAACTTTTGAAATCAAAGTTTCTGCAGCTTCATCTTCAAGTCTTATTATGATTCAATTCAACTTGACAAGTTTGCAACTAAATTATTTAAGCTCATGTGCACAAAGTCATTTCAACGTTCGCACCTCGTAAATAAAATCGATTGCGCCGAATAAGCATTTTTATTTGAAAGTTTAGCTCGCGTTAAACAATTATTCCGCATTCGACCTTTCCAGTTGAATGTACTCAATTTTAAAGTTAATGTCATGCTCGTCAGTTTCTACTCGTACCTGCACGGAAACAAGTGTATATTTTTACGTAGTTAGATACTCGTTTCCATCTGTAGCGAAAGTCAATTCACGGATAACGAGCACACGATCCAATTACTGAATTTTCATCTGGAGTTGACTGAAGCGAATAAGTCCTGTATACAGCGTTTGCAACCACACTGAAATTTCACTTTTGTTGTTCTTGTTCAATCAATTGATTTCCAATCTTTGTTTCCAACAATAGTGCAAATTTTACACTACGAATGTGAGCGCTGCCTGTGTATCCCATCAAACGATAGAAAATAGATGCGTATTCAAAGGTACTGCTGCGGAGTACAAAGTCTGCCCATAACGCGTACTCGAATGTACGGTAAATGAATGTTTGCCAGGAATATAGAAAGAAAAAAAACTGAAGAATTCGAAGCCCAATGCCGTGAGAAACCGTGAGACGTTCTTCTGAATTATCGAAGCACTTGTTTCTGCTCAGCATCGATCAGCTGTTTCAATACCTTAGATTCTGAGGCAGAGTATAGTGCGATTCAACGCAATCGAAAAAACATTAAGAAGACGGTACATCCTGTACCACTCAGAAGTAGTGCGTATTAGCACGCTCGAGGTCACGTTCAGAGAACGTGACTCTTAAACCACGTAATATATGTGTATTAAAAAATAAAAAAAGCAGCGTGTCTAAATACAGTTTTATACTGAACGGTCACATCTTGTATCGAAGTGGATAGAAAGCATACGACTTCCAACACGCTTCTATTTTCTGTCGTTCGGTGCACTGAAAAAGTAGTCTGGGTACAGAAGCAATACTGGTATGATTGCTCAGATATATTTATTCTGGCCAGGATAATCTGGATACCATAACCAAACCTCAGATTAGGTTACGGATAATACTGCTTACGATAACCATATTTTCTGCCTGCGGACATGATGCCATTCGGTATGATGACAGTAGTCAGAATTCAAGTTGTGGATTGCATGTACTATTTTTTTCCATCTACTTATACTATAGTATAAAAAACCTGAATATGACGATAAGTTGTTTATGACAATAAGTTTTTGGTATTTTCATTCGACATATTCGTGACAAGAAAAGATTCATAAAAGTGCAGATAAATTTCGCTAAAATCTGCTGCATAATATAACCCCATTTATAAGTCAGTGGACCTTCATTACTAAGTTCAATTTGCATTTAAACATTTGCAGTCAACTTAGTATTTTATACGTTTATAACACGTAATATATATTCACGAATAAAACGGATATGTGAGGATTGTTGCCTCGAACTCCCGCAAAGAATTCGATTTTGAATGTTAAGCCTAAGATTGAATACCTTTGAGCACCGGGATTTTGACTCCGAGACCAACTATTTGATTTCAAGAGTTGTGGAGACGGGAACTTTGTGATATTGTTCAAATTTCCATTTATTTTTTCGAGAACGGAAAATAATGCAAAAAAAACATTATTTAAGTCTGAAATGCCTTGTAGAAAGAAAGCTTTTTTTCAAGTTCGATAAAAACACCTGCAAAAGTTTTTTCAACTAGGGTAAGTTGGGGAGAGATGGGCCACTTTTTCGTAAATTGTTGCTGGTACTTACCAATTCAATATAAAAAATCTTGAAAAATCTTTACAACATTGTTTGATGGCCGTAGAACAATGATTTGATTAAAGTTTTTGATCATTGTTTGTTCGTCATATTATGAGAGACAATTGAAAAAATTTCGTAAAATTGTCAATTTTGAAATTTTTTAGGGAGAGATGGGCCGCTGCGATTATTTATTTGAAGTTTGTGAATTTTTCTTTCCAAATGTTGTGTTGATCAATATTTATGAAAATTCGTAACTAAACTAGTTCGGAAATGATACATCAGTAATGAAAAAAGGTTGTTGAAGTCGAAATTTTTTGTCTACCGTTTTTGCAAGATTCAACTTCAATATTTCAACTCGAATATTTAGAGTAAGTTTTTTTAATGGAAACTGGACTAATGTTTAATGTCTGGTGCGATTCGCGAAAAAGCGTTGTATCATTCAACGTATTAATTGGCCCCTCTCCCCTAAAAAAAACGTCCCGTCTCTCCCGAATAGATGAAGAAAGATGGGCACCACGATTAAATCGCAATGTAAACATTCAGGATGGCCTACAAAGCATACGTACCTTCCAGAAGGTTATGTTCACTAGTTGAACGCTAATAAATTGGAATATAATTCGATTTGTTGCGTACTCGCGAAAAAATATATGAAGGCTGAAAAACTTACGCCTGTTTTTTGACGGTAACGGAAATAGGAAGTTATTTTTTTCAAAAACTATGACAGGTATCGACGCGTTTGAAACGGTTTTGTTGTTGTCTTATTATCACACGCACTAGCAGGAAAAATGGGCACGATAGTGTGGAGGACGTGGAAATGGGAAAGAGTGGCCCATCTCTCCCGGTGGCCCATCTCTCCCGAATTTACCCTATCTGAAAACTTTCAAAATATAAAAATGCATTATTATCAAAAACAATTTCGAAAAGGTTAAATAAATCTAAATCTATCGAGAAAAGTGTGGAGAAATTAAATCCATTTAGCATTTTCCAAAAATCTGTTGTTTTTTTAAGTGTTTCGGAATATCCAATGTTCTAAAAACATGTTTTGCAAATTTCATTTGAAAATATGTGAAATGGTTTCATACATTCAAGAGGGCGCAACTTGAATCTTCACACTTCCTTTTTTTTCCTAACAACGTGTTTTTATTAACGGTTTGTACAATTTTTTTTAATCGTTCACAATAACGTCAAATAATATGTTATCAAAGCGAAATCTAGGGGCTATTTTGCTATCTAAGAAGTGCAATGACAAAAAACAATAACGTTAGAAAATTCAATAAGTAATCGTTGAAAAATTATTTTTGACTAATTTAAAAACCAAAAATCAATTCCGAAATATCATTTATTTTCAAGAAACTTAGAAATGTTGTTTTTCAATAGTACTTAAAAAACAAGTCTTCAATAGTATAGAACTGTTTCGAAATATTTAATACACGGTTTGCAAAAAGTTGTTGCAATTCTCAACAAATGCCAATAGTTCAAAAGTATCGAGTATCCAAAAACGATTTAAAAGTGTAAAATAATGCTAAAGTTATAAAGTTATCAACATCATCGTTCGATGTCAGGTAAAATGTTTTGATAAGCTTTTTTCTGGCCGGTTAATTTATGAATTGACAGATAAGATTTTGGGGAATCTGGTATCTGAACGATTAACGAACTGTTGTTGATAGCAGTTGATAGACGCATTACGGAATGGCATTTTCGGAAAGCTCGATAATCGCAATGCCATTGGGAAAAATCGAGCCATCAGGATTGGAGGGCAATTTCACGGTTCTGTGCCTGACCAACTAACAGAGCGACCACTCGTTCGAGACACGCGCACATATCTCCGAATACGCACCCACATTCACGACACATAATATGTATATAACATTGACTCCAACATTCGATATACATGATGCATAATACGGGGTGAATTCGTATACGCGCCAACATGACGTAACAAGAATCTACAACCTCAGCATTTACAATGGACACAAACAGTCAGTGTACGTGTACTACTACATGTGACGCGATTCGCAACGTGCATTAACCTGCGATGAGCTGCCATCAGAGACATCTGGAACGTGGTTCCAGGAGCACTACACTGGCAGTAATTGAATTACAGTTAGAAGAATTTTCAAGTTGGTGAAATGTCGTTCGACGGTTTTATATTGCTTTCCAGATAATGAGAGTGTAAAATTCAGAAAGTTCCGCCGGGAAAGAAAAGTGGACGACTTTTCGATGGGCAATAAAAGTTAACGTTGATGAGAATCCAATAAAAATGTACACGCCAAGGTTCAAGGCGTTGAAAATGGAATCCGCGGTTGATGCCGTTTGTATTGAGGATGAATGCGCTATTAATCAATTTGACATATCGCTTCAAGCAGGGATCAGTGGCATTTATTCCTGCGCTCCAAGAATACGAATTAAATTTGGGTAATTAATTGGTTCCCTTCGTCACATTTTTCCGATGCGTTAGAAATATTTTCACAATCAAGCGCATGATTTCACAAACAAATATTGCATTCCGGAAAGCAAATTCTTTGCGTCAATCGAGGTTTCGTTTGAATGGTTGCCATCGTCAGAGAAGCGGGTTGATTCGGCTGGTTGCAGTTTTTTCGTTTGCTTTAGCCGCTCGTTGGTTGTTGCATGGATCCATGGGGAAACTCGCATGGCGAGGATAACAATATTTGAATCAACGCCGATGGCGTCGATGATTAAAGTTTCTAGTTACCATCAGCAAGCCGCGAGAAGTGACACCACTGATCCTATATTGCTCTCGAGCGGCCATTAGGAAAGCGATTCTAACGCTGGTCTGATCTCGATAGCAGTCCAATTGGCTGTATCTTCAACCAGTAGCCAGTCGCTTATCTATGCCCACCGGACAGCCAACCGCAGCTACGATCGTACCTTTGGACCAACTCTATATCGACCGCTCGTAATTCGTAATTCCTTGCCGCATTACTGCGTTACAGCTTCTCAAGGAAAGCCGAAGATAAATCGTCATTCAAACCTCATCACGGATGTAAATTCGAACGCAGTTTCCCGATTCAATTTTATACTTGGGCGACTAGCTCTTTCTCGAATTATCGTGATCGTC
>JABFQM010001739.1:0-18935 GCA_022816865.1 Zelostemma sp. ZL-2020
CGTACGCCTCTCCCTGATTCTCGACACCCTGACATTGTTCTGCAACGCTCGCAGCTAGAATTCCAAATCTGTGCCAGCATGTCGCGCGCTGCCGCTGCCTGGGAGCGAAATCGGGGAATTAACAATTTACTTGGCAAGCAACGACGCGCGAAAGCCTTCCACAATTGAATCGTTCGTGTGATCACATTCACAGGTCCCTTCTTTCACACCTCGTACAAATTTTTCTATCAAAATTTAACTTTTTATGTCTATGGAAATTACTACTCCAACTACCGTATATTCTTCTGATAATACGTACACCTAATTACTGATTACAAGCATTGAATAATCTATGATTGCATGATTCATTCAGAATAATTTTACGTTGATCAAACCTTGTCATACTTCAAACGAAGATAAGCTTTCTCGATTAATTCGAACGGAACAACGAGCAAATTTCCATTTCTAGGTTAATTGTTTTTCTTTTCTTCTCAAATTGTACAAGTTATTGCAGGATTAGGATTTATCGCGAAAGATTATTATTAATGCGAGGATACAAATTAACTCGACCTTATATTGAGATCTCGTAACACTGGACGGTATGAATTGGAATCGATATAATCGATCCCAATAAACACTCGAGCTTGGATACGTCTCAATCGCAGATCAGCGATAAATCGATACCGTCTTGAAGACGGTGTAGTTTCGGCCGTTTTTTAAAATCGTCTACAAGATGAAACAAATACGCATTCAATAGTTTCGTGATAACGAAATCACCAAGCTGCGCATGCGTGACCTCGTGATTACGAAATTGCAAAACTCTTGTATACGTATTCGCTCCATCTTGTAGACGATTTTCGGTAACGTCTTCAAGAAGCGTTGGTTCCATGAAATAGCGGCCATTTTACCATCTTAGATGCAATTTTAAGGCGGAACCGGTCAACATTGCAACGTCTTCAAGACGGTATGGATTTATCACTGATCCGCGATGAAAACGTATTCAAAACGATGCAGTATTTACCAGGGATACAATCGATACATCCCCGTGAAAAATTTCTTCATATATGATTCATATATGGTCATATATGGTCATATATGAATTTTGAACATATATGAACATCATATATGAACTTTGAAAATAGATGATTATATAGAAGATTACATAATTAACATGAAATAATAAATCAGTGTTACTAATCATAGACTTTTTATTAACTAACATTTCCTCCCGTGGAAAATTTTTTCATGTATGAATTTTGAACATGTATGAAAAAATTTTCCACCGGTCGAGTTATCAATTTTAATGACTTGCGCGTTCCCTAAATCAATTCAAATAAGGATTTTAAACTAATTCATTAATTCAAACGAATATTATGCAAAAAATAATAATCATCCACCCTAATGAATTGGTGAAAAGTGTTGTCAATTATCCGAAAAACCTCTGGCGACAGTAGCAAGCAGCGTTTTTTTTCCTGGTGCGAAGTAAATCAAAATGAATCTGTCAGGGTCACGTGGACTGTCGATAAATTTTCATCAATGCGAAATCCCGCCACGCCACGTTATAGAATCTCCGGCACTCTCATTCCCTCCTCCGATGGAACGCAGTGCGTCAGTCAACACGCGATCTCTTCAACATGTTCAACCTTTGTATAACCTTTGTCTCTTTCCCTCACCCAAACCCCGTCTCTCTTCCACATTTTCACTCGCGCGAACCTACCACTCGCACCTTTTGTCGCAGGGAGAACAAAACGTGTGTAAATTGGCACACCCACCTATAGAACTCTGCCACCCCTCGTCTGCCCCCTTACGTATGCATAACCTCCATCACTCTTCTCTTACTCCATGTCTCTCTCTCTCTCTTCCTTTGCTGTTTATGCTTTGCTGCCCTCTTTCTCTTTTCCGCACTCCATACACACTGTTAACTAGATGGAAATTTTTCCTCTGTTTTCCCACCCTCGTCCCCCGCTTGACAATCCGCTATAGCTTTTTAAATTTGGGGCATTTTTTGGATAAAATCCACTTTCTAATGATTCCAAAGTTATGAAACGATGAAGGGGATGGAAAATTTTTAAGGGTGCTTCCACTTAAAACTCGTCAGAAGTTGATAATCAAAGAGTGGAAGTGAGTCTTGGAGTAATATTCTCGAAATCCGCCGTCATTATTTGTCACGCGTTCCGTAAGAGCTTTCGAAAATGCTTCATATTTTCTGTTCTCGTTCCTTCCCTCGACACGCTAGATGAACGACGTGAGTCAGACACGCACACGTCGGTGAAAACAAACGCATGCATTCTAGTTCTGTCGGGCGTTCCAGCGCCCGCCTCGTCTCGTTCACACGGCTCCGCTCGCTCTTTCACACCCTCCTGATATTCTCCACATATGCACATATGCCACCACACACTTCGCGTTCTTCTTGGTTTTTTTTTGCACGTATGCGTACCTTGCACCCTTTTTCAAATGAATAGGTATGCACTCGTCCCGGTGCTATTCGTAGACGACAACTTCAGAGATCAGTGACCTCGCAATGACTCCGCGCCAATTATTATTTTTTATCATCGATTATTCGGTCTCCCTTCCTGTTTTCTGGCAAAATACTCATTGACAGTTTTCCTTCAACCTTGTTCGTAGTTCAATTATTGCCTGTACAATTTTATTTGAAAGTTTTTACGGCAATTATCGACGTCGGGATAGTTTGTCAATAAATGTTGTGTTTTTATAAAAATTAATGTTAACCGTGAATGTGTCCAATCGAGGAGGAACGCGATAAAGAGCATCGAGTCTCTCGAACACATTCGCTGTTTGCGGCAGTTCGTTTTCGCTCTACTGAAACTCCATTAACCGTCAAAAATGAATCGCATCGCGAAAGATAACAATAGGGATTTCATAGCCTATACCATTTTGTGCTCGATGGTTCGAAGGATACCGTGCATCGTTACGACTACAATGTACTCTGTTATCGATTAATTAAAATTGCTCGAAAAAGTCATCTATCCACAGGTAGTTATCAAATTTTGACGATGATATTCGATGACGTAGCGACTACGACAATTTTTCATCAATTCTTTTCATTCACGGTCCTAATTACAATTCTTTCTCCTTTCAAAAAGCAGTCTCCAAATGTATTTTTCATTGAAAAAACAGTTTATTCGAGGTTCTACATGATTATTTTTCATAGATTTGCAATAATTAGGATTATTTTCAATAGAATTGCAATTTGCGAAACTTTTAGTGATGTCATGCACAAATGTTTTCTTGAAGTTATCATGAATCAAGAAATTATTTATACTGAAAACTATCATTTTTGGAAGATTTCGTCCAAAATAGAAATTTGTTGATAAGAGCGAATACTGAATCAAAAAAGAAATTATCCAAAAAATTATACTTTTTCGAGAAGTAAGCAAGAAATTCTTTTGAATGAATTCTTTCGGAAAAACATTTCTCGCATTTATTCTTCCGTAAATTAAAATCCACGATCTTCTTTAAGAACGCGATTAGCCTGAGATTTGAGTAGACATTTTTTTATTGCTTCGAAAAATTGTTTGTGAATTTAATGCATAAAATCAACTGACGTGTATATCAGGGTTAATTTTCGAAAATACTAAAATTCCAAATCTTGATAAATTATATCGATTAGATGATTCCTCAACCAAAATCTTCGAAATCTTAACAAATCGTATTGAATTTTTTATATCGCAAACTTAAAGGATGTAAAACTAAATAATTAATGGTATCGTTTGATTACAATCTTCGGAATTTTTGAAATCTGTGAGAAACGCACAAAATGTTTGAAAAAAAAATTGTATACAATACAAAAGAACGGAATTCCAAATCACTCACTCACGACCGACCACCAATGAGAATCGCGGAAATGGAGTCCTATATGATTTCGTTAAATTAATAAAAAATTATCTAAGCTTCGATATTGCGATGCCTTCAAACTGATTGAAAACTTTTTTCCGGGAAAGTTGGGGTACACTAATCAAAAAATGGTTTGTTCCAGTTAAGTGAACATACATTGCTCCTTTTTCGAGTTGATTGAATTACCTTGATCTTGACTCGCTGATGTCTTCATCTCGGAAGTAGCCTCTCGAAAATCCAACCCTATAAGTTTACCTTTCAATTAATCGACAACCATAGCAGGGAATACTCTCCAAACTACCATTATACTCCGGAAGAGTAATTGGAATTGCTTCGCATTGAGGATTATGCCCGCTAATCGAGAATTATTGCTTGGAAAAAAAAAATTACTTTGCGTTCGTTGCTAAATTTTATTTTCTTCACCGTACGCGATGACGAAGCAAACCCCATCCAAAAATTACATTTTCCTTCCAAACAGCCACTTGTCGAAACAACGAAGAAATTAGAATAACAAATGTAAAAAACGAGCTGGTTTTTTTGTCGAAGGTAGTTAACATAAATCGTCATTGGGTCGTAGTAATTGGAAAAATTATCGACCATGGCTTTTCCACGTTTCCCAAGCGTAACACGAGTTTAATCAATGCGACATGCAATGGAAATAGTAATGCGGGTATATTTATTGGTATGAACGGCAGTTAGTGCCGGCCGGGCAGCCGCAGGTCGACGGTAAAACGTATTCTGCATTTGTATGAAGCGCTAACGGCATTACATACTAGTCGCTCTATCGTTATAGAGCTATTATTGAAAACGACAATTTCATCAGTAATCAAGCTCAGCCAGCAACGGTTATATGCTAATAATTGTCACTCATCAAACTTAATGTCATCAATCTTATTTTTCCTCTTGTAATGAGCAGTATCGATCGAAAATTCGGAAGCGTGGTTCGAGAAAGAATGAAAGTTAATTTACATTTCTTTTTCCTTTCTCGGGCGGGAATAATAAATAGAGCTAACGAGGTTTCCGGAATTTGCATTTTTAATTACACTCGATTATTCTCGGCCCAGGCTTTTCTCTTTCACTTTTCTTCTCGGGAATACGCAGGAGCGGAACATACCTACTTTCGGTGGCTGGGTTAAGACGTGCGTGGATTCATTGCTTGGCGTTTAGCAGCAACTTCCCGCAACCATTCCGACGTGATAATTCAGATGAGACGATTTCGGAGTTAATTACTGGATGAAAGTAGTCGTTATCGCGTTCTCGAAATTGGGATGACGTACCAAAGTCATTTGCAACAATTGGAAATTCGCAATCGGGTATTCAGAGATTACTGATCACGTGATTGCAGAATGAACTGTTGGCAATTTAACAATTATTCTTTTGAAAAATTGAAAACTCCCTCCGTAAATTGATAATTAATTTCTCGCCTTTTGAAGTCGTTCCATTCAAGTCCTCTGTAGCAACGCCCTTTTTCTGCATAGTCGGCTCCGAAATCCGACAAAAAGCACGGACTTCATCGAGGATTTTTCGCGAGAAAGAAAGGCCTGAAAACAAAAGCACTCGCTAACGGATTTAAAGTGGGAAAAGAGGGCACGGCTATTATCATAATTTTATTCAGAGGCGAAAAATCAGTCGCGTGTCCCGCGATTACAGTAGTTTGAGATGAGCACTCGCTCACAAAAGCGCCTCTTCTATCAATTACTATATGAAATCCTTTTATTGTTGCTTCGCATTTTCATGCAAACTTTAGAAGATAAGACTCGCAACTTTAGCTTTTTTGTTGAAAAATGCAATCCTGTATTTTCATTCTGGACATTGCGATCTTTTTCATTTCTTCCGGGTTTAGCGAGTATCAAAAATAATTCAATGGGTACCAATGAATAAATGTAAAAGCTGAAAAAGTACAAAGAAAACGATTGCAGTGAGTATAAAGAGCTCCTGTGGAAATTTTCTGAAAAAATGCAAATATGATATGAACAGGTGGCTCGAGAAAAAGGAAGTTTACCCGGAACTGGTCCTTTGCTCTTCTTCTCTATTTCCTTCCTTCCTAATCCTGCCTGCTTGCCAATCTTCCTAGTTTTGTCTGCTTGCTTGCTTGTCTGCCTCAGGCATTTACCGCCACTTGATTCGAACCAGATTTGCCTATCCGCCCTCACAACCCTCCGGATATTTGCTCGGTTAGCTTGCTCAAATTTTCCGACTAAGCCAGAAAGGAACATTATATTCCCGGTATCAAATTCTATCTATAAGATTATTCTATTTTGTAAATATAACCCTATTATAGGCCATATGAACGAGAAAATACAGGCTGAAGTCCGGCTCAAAAGACTGACGTTTTTTTGAAATGAAAAAAAAAAAAATTTAATAAGTACTTAAAAGTGAAAGGTTTTGGTAATTGTCTTACGAAGCATTTGAATTTATGCGTAATGATGCCAGTATTGTGGGCCTGATCAATGCTCGCGATGATTAATGGCAACTCGTATCGACCATTAAGGAAGGAACAAACACACGCGGACGAATGTCATATCTACATCATATTTACAAGCGTATGCGTGCACGCTTGTGAAATCTGGTACAACTGACACCGGAATGCTTTACGTTGCATTCAACTACCAAAACAACGCTCTGTATTGTCGGTTCGAATCACTATTCAATATTCAGACGCGCTGGATTCGATGACGCGCTTACTGGGACTAGTTTTTCAATGCTTTCGCGGCACACAATTTGTAATCAGTAATTTTTTGTAATCAAAAGTAATCAATTATAGCCAACCTCGATAACTTTTAACGTAACCTTTTTCGGTTTCGAGTAGTGTCAAATCATTGGAATTAATCGAATCCCGCGCTTCATTTCGAAACTCTATTTACACTTTCGTAAGTTGGAATGAGGGAAGAAAACAGTAGCATTTGGAACGCATTCGCGATCCAAGTATCATTTGGCTTGCAGCGCTGGAAGCATGTGTCTTCATTAGAAACTGGCAGAGGCGGAGCAATTCCATTGAATCACATTGAGAAACCGAGCGTCATGGTCCAAATTAAGCTCTAAATGCGCTTTTCCTTCCATACCCAAGTTTCTCCTGGTCGAACTACGCCATGTTTTGCCATTTTGCATACAAGTGCCATGAATGAATTTGCGAGATATTCGATTGAAACTGTACTCCGAACATTTTTTATTTTTCCTTACACTACGTTTACTATCGAAATGCGTAAAATGAAATTCATTGATACGCCTAATCTTTGAGTGTTCCGTAGAGGATACCTTGACTTTTAAAGACGCATCTTTCGGTTCGTTACTTCCTTCATTGGCCTGACCTAAAGCGACCCTCCAGACCGTAACGATGACATTTTCCTTAAGGGACGGAGAACGTGCTTTATCAAGGCATTTTGATCTCTTTTCAAATGTGAAAAGTTTACGACTTGCTTAAAAAAAAATGTGATTCAATTACTTTCGGTGTCAATAAAAAATGCAGAAACATAAAGAACGACCCAAAAATCTAAATTGGTCTCGAGCTGGATCTCATGGAAACAAATAAACGACGATATTTGTATTTAACTTTGTTCTTAATTCAGAGCACAATGCAGGGGAATTGTAAGAACTTTGGTATTTAGCCAAAATGTAGAAAAACGGAAGAAAAAGAAAGATGATTGAGGTATGAGCAGTAGATTGGAACGGAACGTTAGATGTTTCGTTTTTTTGTACTCGGAAAGAACGTATCTCTTGATTCTAGAGGGTTTTATTTTACTTCTATCGTCGACGGAGGCACAAGGTAGGCCAAATCTGGGTGCAAGCAACCCCTATGAGAGTACACGCGGACCGTCAATCAGTGGAGCAGACACGTGATCCGAATCTTTGAAGAAAATCCAACATTCCCTGTGGACTATGACTTATTTTCGATACAGGAATCGAGGAAAACAACTGTCACATTACCTTGGGAATACGACCATCATCAGGGTTGGCTGCGATTAATTGATTGCGATTACGATCACATTTACTAGTAATAAATAATCATGCAATGACAGTTAAAGGATTATTGATTATTCGATTGATGGATTGTCGATGCATCGGAACAAAGGAAATTCACCACTTCGTCAAGTAAACAACTTTTTATTTTAATTCCCAAGCTTTCGGCCTGAAACTGAGACTCTCTCCAGTAATAAAATTCTTACAAAGTAACGTATTAATTTGTCCTTTCTTATGCTAACAAGAATCTCTGTAAATTATAATCATGTAAATTTGATGGAAGATATAACAAAACGACAAGATTCGGTAGTATTGCATGACTAGAAAAACAAAGGAAACGTCGATGACTAGAATTTATCAAAGTTTTTTACACAAAAATAGCGGAGGAAAAAACTTTACTTCAGATATTTCGTACGTCTAACAATGGATTATTCGATTATTCATCTGTCATTCAATCAGTTAATATTGAATAATGATCGATCAAAAAATGTATTGATTACTCAATTATTAAGTAATCATTCAATGTCTCAAGAACTTCTTCCGGTAATCAAGTAATCGTAAATTATTGAATACTTGGTATCATTATTTTTCTGTTATCATTATCAGAATCTAGAGTCGATGGAACATACTTATACCAATAAAGTTCTTTCAAGACTTCAAGATTTGAGATATTGATCCCGTCATAATTAATAAATTTGAGACCCATGTAACCCCAATAAAATGTTCATACAAAATTATATTTACAGATTCCAATTCACATTCTTCCAATAACTTTATCGAATTCGATATCGCGAACTCGTCAATGTTTGTTTCATTTTGCGAGCGAAATTCTTGTTTCCAGCCGTATTTCAAAAGCTCGATCTGGAGCTGCTTTTACTCGATGGAAGGTTTTTATAGGCCACAATATTCTCGCACCTATAGTGTCTGAGCGCGGAAATTCGGTTCAGCTTGAACACGTGCAACGATTCACACGCCCGATCGTTCAGGGAGGAAAATGGAAAGTGATTTCACGCTAGCGGAATTGTTTCTTTTGTTTTGGAGGCAAGTGGGGAAAGAATACTGTAATTTTACAAAAAAATCAGAATACAAAGTTTTAAGTGTTCGACATCAAATTACAACACAAAAATGATAAATTCGATACAAAGTACATGATAAATAAAATTGTCAATTGACAACATGGTATGTAAATGAAGCGCTCAAAACATTTCCATTAAATTCAAGTCGGAAATTTTTCGTAGCGTGCTGAATAAGGCAAGTAAATGAATAGCTCCGCCTTGAAATGAAACTGATTCGAGTGAAACGGTTCCCTGCGAGTCAAACCTAGCGGATTGTTGCGGCATCTGCAATTCAGATTCCACCTCCTTATGCTCGCGAGTTTCATAGAACTGATATGCCCCCATCTTTAACCCCACTAGAGATTTCGCTCGCGGGAAACTGATATTATCCTCCAAATTCTATTACTGCCACAAAAATTATGCAATCGCAAACGTTTCCTCCAAAATCTTCGAAGAACGAATTTAATTCAACTTAAATCTATCAATCGGAAATTGGAAGATGTGAAAGGGTTGTATTGTTGTATTGGATTGTACATAGAAAAGGAATACATTATTTATGCAAGGGTAGCGAAACTGGTAGTTAAACAGCTTCAACGTCCCTGCCAGTCGATTAATTCTTCGTTTAAAAATTATCAGAGAGTGCTTGTGACGTGACCCGTGAAAAACTTTGGGGTGCATATATTTGCCGACGAAACGGCCTCGCCCTCTTGCATATTTGGCAATTCTCGTTCGCCTCTGAGGTTTCCTCTCCCCACGATTCCGTTTTTGCACACTCCAAGGCTTCTGCTTTATGAATCGACGCGTGTTTGAATAACACGGGAAATAATCAGAACTGAAACTGACTTCATTTCAAAAGTAATTGCGTTGCTTTTTCTTACTAGATCAATAATAACTCAGGAATGTTGTTCTAGTATTTTCATTTTAATAAGAAGAACTCGTTCATGCTTCCATCAAGAAAATATTGCGCTGGTCATGCCACGCTCGTAATCAATAATCGGAGCCGAAATTATTATGACGATTGTACAAATCGTATGAACATAAATACTGATATTAATCGAAATAATTCAGAATGCGTTGGTGGAAGCGTTATTGTGAAGGTGAAATGTTACCCTTAATGTAATTGAGGGGAAGGGGATGGTTATTGTGCTTTCAAATATACAAATAAAATTGCTTTGGTGACTCGAAGTTTATTGAACAAATATAGTTGACTGCAATTCACCATATAGGAACTTTTTAGGAATTTCTTACCTAGGGTTCATTTATTAGAAAGCCTTTGGGAAGAATTTAATTTTTAGAAACTGTTTCAGTAGAGTTTACTATTGTAGGAGTTCTTGAGGAAGAATACACAAAAAAAGTGATTAAGTAATCATTCTAAAATGATCATTTCATTATTCAACAATCATTCAACTAGTAATTATACATTACAAATTACTCCAAATTCAAAAAGTTTACTCATTTTGCATTTTTTTAAGTTTGAAATTGTATTATCATTGATTTTAAATGTCAAGTTTTCTGACCATCGTCACAATTCTCGATTTATCATGTTGGCAATACTCCAGGCTTGGGACCAAAAGTCAAATATTAGCTGAAAAATTAGCATGACGTCGGACAGTATCGAGTTGTAAACGTGCTTTACACAAAGCAGGCAAAGAGTTAATCTAATGCAAAGACCAGTTTCAATTTGGTCCGGGCAGCACTCTTGGGACGAGCGAGTGTTACGGGCCTGTGGTTACGTACTATCTCCGATGTTACAAACTGCTCTACTACCTGGGACGCACAATATATCTGGCGGTCTCGTCCGAGCGATAGCACCCAAGAGATTTTACGTTTCTCAGGAAATCAGGATGTGCACTGGTTGACCGACGATGACAAAGCAACCCCTACTCCACACTTTCAATAATTTGCATCCAATAAGTATTAAAATTCACTGTTCAGAAAGTCTGTAGGAACTCTTTGAAAAGAGTTGTTTTTTTACAAACTCTTGAATAAGGATTCTCTTTTCAGAAACTCTTAAAATAGTTCTCCTTTTAAGAATTCTTTGGGAAGAGTTCATTCTGGAAACTCTTTGGGAAGATTTCATTTTTGAAACTCTTAAAATTCCTAGGAATTTTTCGAAAAGAGTTCACTCTAGGAACTCTTTACGAAGACTTTACTCGTGATGAGACCTATCTAGCTTCAAAGATCCTGAAGTGTGTGAATTATGTGATTCGTACTGAAGAAACAAATGAACCCTCTACGTAGGACAGGTGAAGGGATCGAAAAAAGGGACGGAACCAGAGAATCTTCAACATGGGTTAGTGACAGACAGTGACGAGCGCACTTTATCCGCGACACGGTTCTGCGCTTACCGCAGCCGCATGTTTACCGCCACTAGGATCGATTCGATCTGATCCCGCTCAATCCTGACCGGATCCAATCGCCTTTTTTTCACCATCATCCATCTCTTTAAACATTCCTGAAAAATTTCCTTTTCTCTTTTCTTCCTGGTGAATTCGTTTTTCCTAATTTTCGATCGATAGAAAATTCAAATTTTACGTTTTTCTAAACCCTTCCAAAGTTTAAAGGAGAATGAGTCCTAAACTTGGTCTTTTATGACTCTCTCATCGCTATTACTCGGTCATCACAGAGTCAGAGTTGGCCGAGGATCGAGTCGTAAGGCGAAAATAGCTCGTTTAGTTTGATAGGGCAACGGGAAAGTCTAGTTTCGCAGAGAGGAGTTTCCGGATCGTACGTTTACAAGAGCTCCGACAGTCGAGCTAGCAGTTACGAGAATCAACCCTTCCTCGCGATCGTCGTCGTCAGGCCAGAGCGTACACGTGATGGGCGATGTGTGCACTCCGCTGTAATCGGGAAGCGCAATATATGTGCATTGGGAGATGACACGGTTGGGAATGGAGGTCAGAAAGTCGATTCGCAGCGTAGGAAACTAATTATCATGATTCCCAGAACGATGCTCTCGCATTAAAAAACTAATCTTGTTGATGAGAAATGGTAATTAATCATTCCTTGGCTTCGTAGCCGTTAGTTCCTTTGCAATGTATTTAGTTTTTCTATTAAGGAATTGAAGAAGTGCAATTCGTATACACCAGTTTTCAAATGTGCATTGAATATTTGCATATACCTTTTTGTAAATATTTACGTCACACTTTAAAATTTTGAAAAGGTTTTGCGTGTATTAATATAGGATGAAACATATTTTTCTGCACTGTATTTGAATAAACGGGACCAAAATCTGTACTGGTTGAATTTTTTATTGTTTTAATTCTTTCTCAAGTAGAGTCGACGTAACTGAACTCTTTATATCACATTGCAATTTGTTTAAAAAAATTACCCATCCCAAAAATTCGGATTAGAAAATGAGATTTCCAAGAAAACTGTTCCAATGAAGTCACAATTTTACCCGTGTAGTTACAGGTTATTCTGCTAGATGGCGACGAGTCGTCTTCTTTAACAAGATCCTACTCGCAGCGACCTGATGCAGAACTTTGCTACGATTTAGGTAGTGATTTCAAGGCAAGGCTCTCCCATTGCACTTCGGTTAGATTGATCTCTGCAAATGCCCCTTATGTGAGCATATCGGGATATATTTTTGATCATAAGAATTGCATACGCGCTGTTTTTAACAAAAGAGCCTCACTTTTTGCATATTTAAAACTTAATCCAAGCCTACAAGTTCTAAAAATCAAGATTTCCAAGGCTTTGAATGCGTTTCAAACTCTTACTCGGGAATATGTCATTCTGTACCTTTCAATTAATATTTCAATACTATTCCAATATTAGAGCATCGCTTATTGTTTACTCGTAAACACAATCAAATATTCTGGTATCCATGATAAACCATGATTTTCATTATTCAATTAATTTCCGATTGCGGAAAGATATGAAGTTTTTTCTCGAGTGCAGAGAATAGTTTTATAAAATTTCCCGAGTACGCAAACTCTTTCGTGAATCCTTGTACAAAACTTGGCTGCTGTATAAAGGTCCCTACTGTACTTCGACCGCGATAATGATTGCGATAACCGATTAACGGACTGAAATACGAGAGAAGTTTTAAGCAACCCCGCCTTCATTAGCAGACGTAATTAATTAACGGGAAGTCGACCCCTATGAATTACTCGATCCTCAATGCATTTATACATCATTTATATTTCACACACTTATAGCCACTCAATTAATAACGCAAATTCAATTCAGAAAATTATAATTCAATCTTATTTTTCAATTACGCAGGAAACTTTGAAATTCTTCGAAAAATACGCAATTTAATCTTGAAATTTCGTCATTCTTTTTCTCATTTTATCAGTTCATCAAGCTTCTAACAAAAAACAAGATGAAAAAATGTCCAAAATCGTCTATAAAAAGCTGGTAGAAGTGTTTTTTCATCCAGGAAAAAAAGATTCCCAGAACGTGAGTACCTTAATTGACAAAGTCGTGAGTCGAAGACGACAGGAACCGCTCCAAGATGCGAGTGGTACCATGGACCAGATCGCAATGCAGCCTCCGAATCGTGGTACCGTGCGCGCGAGTCGTTCCGCTATCTATAGTCGTGCAGTGCACTGATCTTGCGTCGTGCAACAGTTCCCCTCTTTCGACAATGCAACATTAATCGAAACCCCAAGCCGGTACGTGCTGCCACCGCACGGAAAAATACCTGACTTCAACTTTTACGATTTCTTTCTCAGCCCCGAACGTTTGGAAGAGATCGCTCAAGTTTTCGCATTTTCTTGAAATATGAATATATTGTATCTTCTTTTTATTCGTCCTATTTCGTCCCTAGCGTAAATCAATTCGATTTATTTCAGTTTAATATCGACGTTCTATGATGCAGGGCTTAACGACCCGTCGCCATCGTTAATCCGTCAAGAATGCCGGATGCCAGAGCGCATAAACCATATTTCAAACAACTCCCACGTAAGGCGTAGAATGGAAATGTCAGATTCATGTTCACTTCCACCGGGCGTCACGTTGACAAGAGGCGGACGTAAACGCCCTAAAGAACGGCGAAGACAGATCTTCAGTTCCCCGGGTTCGATAAGGGGAAATCCCTTGTGCGTGTTATCGACAACATTGATATTTGTAGATGACAAAAGAGTGAATCATTTTTGCTACAAATCAAAATTCCATGTGAAAAAACACCCCATTCTATTAAGTTTCTTTTTCAACTTTCTTTCTTTTCATTACTGCTGAAATTTAATCAAAGTTTCTCGTTGAATCAGAGCAATTCGTTTAAATCAGCGCCAAATTGAAGTTGGAAAAGTGGACAATGAATGAATTTATTTAAAAAGAAACCTCGAATCAATGATTCGTTTTATTGGAACGAGGTGTTCTTAGTTCATTTCGTTTGCATTTTCCTAATCAAACCTAACAAGGCCTAATTAAAGCTAATCCAATTTAGGCTAACCTT
The DNA here is from genome assembly GCA_022816865.1 of Zelostemma sp. ZL-2020. Taxonomy (NCBI): domain Eukaryota; kingdom Metazoa; phylum Arthropoda; class Insecta; order Hymenoptera; family Platygastridae; genus Zelostemma; species Zelostemma sp. ZL-2020. Next base: position 14,251 of record JABFQM010001739.1, read on the forward strand.
AAGAAATCTAACCTAACCTGAGCACTCGTAACCAAAGCAATCCTAACCCAACCTACGCAAATCAAAGCAAACCTAAGCTAACTGAACCCACGAGAAGCCGAGTATCCCCAAAATACTATCACGAAACTTGGGTATTCCCCCCAAAAAAGCGAATAAATATACAATCGCGAGCCTGGACATCAAACTCGAGAAATTTCAATATTGTAACATACTCCCGAGCAAATAATTAAGCTGGCTCGCGATCGATCGCGGGGTCCGCAAGGGGTTCTTTGGCAGTGCATAAAGGCGGGACAGGAGAAAATGTCTGAGCGCGGTAAGGATGACGACAGCGTGGCTAAGGCGCTTCCAGAGTAGAAAGCTTGAATAGCAGCTCTGAAACTCGACGGCTGACAGCTCAGCCAGTGACAGCCCGGTGAACGTATTAATAATAAATGCAAACGCCTAACATCAATTTCTGCCTGCTCGTTCGTCCGCCTCGACATTCTCTCTTCCAGCTACCCTTCTCTCAACCGTCTCATCCCCTGAGCGCCCGCTGTCTCGTTCGTCTACTTACGGTCTCTGTTTTCCTCAGGATAACGAGCAAACTTCACAAATTGTAACGGGACTTAATCCACGTGAATTCATTGACTCACGATAACGATGTTTTCGACTTGAAAAATAAGTTTTTAGGGATTCAAGCGAAGGGTTTGATTTTCATTGAATTAAGGACGTACAAGCGATCCAGTTCAGTCATTTGACCGTCCGCGGAAAAAAAATATCGGAGACTATACAAAAATGTGTTTTATACGAAATATACTATTTTATTTTACCAAACTTCCATTTATATCAATGAATCATGGATATTTCATTAAAAAGTAATTAAAACTGAATGAAATGAATTTCATTTTCTGACCACGCCAATCTATATAAAAAATGGAAAACCTAGTTTCAATTTACGCGGATAGGTTAGCAGCTCTACTGCAAGACGGAGAGATAAACATTGCCAACGTGAGAAAGAAAGAGAAAGAGATTTTGACAGTTGTTTAGTCCCTCTGATTTGGCTCCGGAATCTCGCTGATTTATTACTCTAATTTTATCGAATACTTTTTTTTCCAGTGGGTAAAGATTTTTTTTTTAAATATTTTTCATATGAACTTTATACTTCAGTTTTTTGTAACGATCTCTTTTTTTTAAAACCTGTTGAAATCCAATGAAAGTGCCTTCAAAGGAGCATGCTACGTGACTATATATAATATGATTGAATGCATTTTGACAATTAAATTTTCCGCAAAATTCATGGGCAGCGTCTCATTTTATCGCACAAACGTGTATGTATTTCGTGTTACATTTACATATGTATTTCACTTGGGTACATCTCTTACCTTTCGAGAATCGCTCGTATGTCCTTAATAGACAGAAACGAAAGATGCCATTGCGAAAAAAATATCTATCACATTGCCAACTTGTAGTTTCAGGATAAAACTATCATAGAATCATTGTCGAAGAATCTCGGGATTCTGTACCTCTTTCTTTCGAGCGAAATATTTCCACCCGATTTGGAACATCGAAGACACAAATTGAAATGGTTTTGTAAACTTTCAGATAAGGCAGCTGACATTCCGAACTGAAAATAGTATTCAATTGCGAAACATGAGTGTCATTTTTTGGGTCAATTGCATCTGTTGACCTTTGTTTAATTGTGAGATACCAATTGAAATGAATTAGGAATTATTCGCAAAATACATAAGACAAAAAAATGTGAAAGGTACAATAAAATACTTGGGAATCAATTAGAATTAAGTTTTTTTAATAGGGATGAAATTAACTCAGATTTCTTTGCAAGGTTTCAAGGAAAGGAAGGACTCCAGACTTAGTACTGCCCACAAAATTATTTCAACGATGTTTCGTTATTTCATTTACATCGAAATGAGAAAAGTACCTTCCCAATTCCAAAAAGTTTCAATCGATTGATATGTTTGAACTGCTATTATTTATGCAACGTCAATTATTTCGCGTGTGCGTATCCGATTTATTCGATTTTCCTCTCTTTTGTGAAAGAAAAACAATTTTCAGGAGCAAATGACTATTGACATTATAACTCTCACGTTTATTGATTCGAAATTTCACGGAGCGGTTGTTTCTGCACGATAAATTTGACGTTTTTTACCCGTACTACATTTTAACCACGAGGTAATTATGACTTTTGTGCAAATTTTGCAATACTGGAATGATTGCAATTTACAGAATATTATTTTCATCGAATGCTTCAACAATGTACAACGATGAAAAAGTAATGAATCAATCTCAATTTGCAAAAAAAACTGCACTTTGAAATCTCATCAACCATCTTTCTGAAATAATTGCGTTTGAATCGAAAAATTGCATATCAGATGTTCAAATGGGAAAGTTTCTTGAACTCCTGGAAAAATGGCCGACATATAATGGTCGTGAGTCCAAGCGTCGGCCATTTTTACTTCTGCGAATTGACCCAATTATAGTTCGCGAATGATTGAACAAATAACGAAACCCAATTCTTTCATCCCGCCCGTAAGCGAGTTGGGGATAATCTCGAAATTCGCTATCGAAGTTATTTATAAAATACGAAACTAAACGAATTTCACCAAAAACGAATTGTTACTTTCGAAAACTCAACTCCGAGTGTCGATGTCGACTGTCAATCGAAAAAAGCATTAATCAACAATTCAATGTAAGATTCTATACTCGCAAGTGTGATGTTTTTACATAATGATGTCAAAAATATCCTGCCTCGTCATTCGTAAAAGCCAATAACCTTGAATTCATGATTGCTGCCGTCCCCTTTCGTTTCTCACGTAACGAGTTTCAAACATTAAGCGCTCGACGCGTGGCTGCAAGACGGAAACTGACCCCCAGCGGCCCCAGCAGCAGCAAACGCTGCATTTTCGGAAGCGCTCACGGCACGCGAATTTGAATTCAAATGTGGCATAATTATTGTACTAGTTCTATAATTATTATACAAAATCCGTCTTGAAATCAACATAACAATATTTTATTATCTTCTTCGCCGTGTACAACTTCTCAAGTTCCAAATAAAGTCTTATTATACAAAGTAATCCCTATTATTGACATATTAATTGTCAATTAAGGAGCCTAATGAGAAACGAATTGGAATTGGGTTAATTGATATGGATAAATTCAACTTGAATTTCAGAATTGGCCTCAGAATTTAAGCAATTCAATAGCTTCTGAATAACAATTATTGTGTAGCAAGAAAACGCAATAAGATTTCATCTCCAGCATCCCGAATTTTTTTCCTGAAACAATTTCAGAATTAGTACTGCAGTATATAAAAGTCTTTAAACGTTTTTGTATGATTGTAATTTACTCGAGCAATTTCTGGGTTTGACACTGAAGAAAAGGTACGAAAAAGGATGCGATTCACACTTCTTTCGGGCAAGAATCTGTCTGGATCGAATTTGTTGAGCTGCAGCCAGAGTCGAGGATCGTAATGAAGATAAAAAATGGACACCTTCACTATACAACCTGAAGGCACGATCCGATTATAACGATCTAATAGAGACATTTCTATTAAGTTACAATTTCAAAGATGAACAATTACCAAGGTGCAAATCTTCTTTGAGTTGGCGACTAATTAACGGTATTGATGGGTATTATCTCAAGCTTTCTTCTAGGCACTGATAAAAGTAAGAAAGTTAATTTTATTCTGCGATCGTGACTTTTCCGCCGCAGGATTCGAACGTTTGGTTTACTTCTTTCCGCGCTTGCATCTTTTTGGAAAAATGAAATACGTAACATATCATCCTAAATAAAGAAGCTATATTGATTTCTTGGAACAAAACTTTACTTGTATATCAGTTTGTTTCGCTAAAAGTTGTGCATGGCGAAAGTCAGAGTCTTTGTAATCGTCTCAAAACCCGCGAGTATAGAACCTGCAGGCTCCTCTCAGATTCCGGAATCGTCTATAAAACCATTGTTGCACGCGACAATAAGCAGGTCAAGGAATTATATTGCTACCCTCGAGACTTGAAAAAGAGTTATATATACATTGGTAAAAGAATTTGGAACTTATATAGGGCTTCGGTTAGTGAATATCGTCGATATTTATCGCGAAAGAAAACTTCTCCAAATATTTACCCTTGGTTTTTATGTGGTAGGCCTTGCGCTACCTAATGATCTTGAAATTTTAATGATTGAATGCATGTATGGAATGAAGTCGCAGTAGGAGCCGAAATTCGTAAAGCGAAATACTTTTTCATCGGTGATTCGTGTATTTGGAAATAATATATATGTCGTAACAGTATACTCGTATTTTTTCACAAAATTTTGATTTTTTGTCAACTTACAAACAATACATTTTTTGCAGTAGCGTACAAAAATTTTTGTTTCACTTAATCCGTGTAACGTACATCAATGATTTTTGATGACAAGATTGAAAAAAAACCGAACTTCAAGCTAGAAGTTTTTGATACAAACTAACAAATAATTTGTCATATTCATCAACAATTTTCTTAAAGTAGTCCGGTCGTCCAAAAAGCTAGTCAAAAGAGCAACCATTTTTTTTCACAAAAACATATTATGAATTGAATTAAAATTTATGAAATGTTTAAAATAATAGTTTTAGAATTATTCCTTCTGTTTACCCGAATTATAGTAGCTGCAAATTAATTTCATAAATATAAACAAAATTTTAATTTGCTTTTTTATCG